>SNQJ01S0068684.1:24368-40119 GCA_010110895.2 Picea sitchensis | reverse complement strand
AAGTTTCATCATTTTTTGCAAGAGTCTTAACACCATCAGTTGCACTACCATACCCTTTTGAGTAAATCAAGCCAGTAAAAATAACGCTAATTAAAATTTACTAGACTTTATGTTTGTAGAGTCCATCAACTAGATTAGGCTAGAGCCTTGATTTAGGTTGGAGAGGAAACTCTTCAAGGCTATAAAAAAAACATACGAGTCTGTGCTAAGGAGTGTAGAATTCCAGTAACGTGGAAATTATCTAGGACCTCCCTCTAACACAGGGGCTAAACATGATGTCGTGTGTGGAAAGGTAGCGGAGATAACCCCTCCAAAGTTGGACCAAGCATAGTGGGGAACGGATATAGACTTGTCTTGGGATTCCGTTGATCACATTTTCCACGGAGCTTCGTGGGTCTCAAATCCATTCGAGGTCCTCAAACGTCTTCTGGAACACTTGCTTTTGATACCCTTGATAGGTTTCGGGCTTGATACCCTGCTCATTGTGTTCCACCCGACTATCGACCGTACCTGCCTGGTGATTGTTCACGAGATGGCAACCTAGTTGCCTTTATTTTAGGGACTTACACAGCTGACCGCGGGGATATACTGCAGTACCTAGGGAATACATTGAGCCACGCTTTGTAGAGTATACCTGCAGGGTGCTTTTGTATTCAAGTTGCACTTGCACCAGTAAGTTCCTCTACTGTTGGTTGGTGTAACTGTTCTTCCAACTAGTTATTCGTTTGCTTGATTTTCCTTTAGGAACTTTTAGTGTGTGCTCTATGCTCCCTAGTTTTCCATAGTGAGTTAGTCAGTTGTGGTTTTGGGTCTATGACCTAGGGTGGTAGACCGCCGATTCCACCGGTTGAGAGGACTTTTCAGTCTTCCTCTTAGAAACGTGGAGCCGCCTCTTTGTAAGCATTTTTTTGATAACACTGGTTCTTCAGAGTCAGTGTGTGAGACTTTTACGAACTTGAATGATCTCGCAAAGGGAGAACCTGTGCATAAGATATTCATGGCTAAAGTACCTGATGATACCAACCAAGGAACCCCTTCGCAAGGGGATTCTTGTGCTTTTCCTTTCTTCAGAAACTTTGGTGTCCCTTTGATGGCCACTTTGTACATTCCTGGGTTGAATGTGGGACTACCGGTTTGGTTGGGTACCATTCCAAATGTCTCGAATTCTCTTGATGCTTCTCAATTAAGCACCTTAAGTCATGGGCACCCTGTTGATGTTTCTTCATCAACAAAGTCTTCTCTTCCTCCTTCTCCTGCCTCTGGTGAAAGTACAGTTACTAGTAATCAAAAGTCTAAACGAAATAGAAAGAGGAAGAATAGGAAGAAGAAATCACCAACCTCTGCGAGTCATGTTGTAGATAGGTCGACAACCTCTACAAGTCACATTGAAGACTAGCACCCATCCTCTGCAAGTTATGCTGGGGGAAATCACCCACCCTCTACAAGTCATGTTGGGGGAAAGAGTCTAGTCACTGCTAGTCATACTGGTAATAGGTTTGTAGCCTCTGCAAGTCAAGTTATCGACCCATCACCAGCCTCTGCAAGTCATGTTGGAGATGTGAAACCAGCCACTGCTAGTCATGTTGGGGGCATCGATTCTGTTAAGAAACCTATACTGATAGGACGTAAGCCTAATTTTCATTGTAAGCTTTGCAAGGGAGAACACCTTACTCATTTGTGCCCTGGCATTCCAGAGGTAAAAATATTGTGGTCCTTGTCTGCAAGCTCTTTTGATTCTGAGTCTTCTGAGGTTTCCTCATAGTCTATTCAGCCTTTGGTTGTGAAAGTGGTCATGCCAATGCAGTCATCGGCTGCTACCACTCCTCTTTTGAGGGGTGAGGTTCCTTTAGACCATGTAGTCTCTCAGCCTATGCAGCCATTGGTTGAGAAAGTGGTCACTCTAATGCAGTCATCGGTTGATCCCACTCCTCTTTTGAGGGGTGAGGTACCTTTAGACCATGTAGTCTCTCAACCTATTCAACCATTGGCTGAGAAAGTGGTCATGTCGATGCAGTCATCGACTGATCCCACTCCTCTTTTGGGGGGTGAGGTGCCTTTAGACCATGTAGTCTCTCAGCCTATGCAACCATTGGTTGAGAAAGTGGTCACGCCGATGCATTCATCGGCTGATCCCACTCCTCTTTTGAGGGATGAGGTGCCTTTAGACCATGTAGTCTCTCAGCCTATTCATCCATTGGTTGAGAAAGTGGTCATGCCGATGCAGTAATCGGCTAATCCCACTCCTCTTTTGAGGGGTGAGGTACCTTTATACCATGTATTCTCTCAGCTTATTCAGCCATTAGCTGAGAAAGTGGTCATGACGATGCAGTCATCGGTTGATCCCACTCCTCTTTTGGGGGGTGAGGTGCCTTTATACCATGTATTCTCGCAACCTATTCATCCATTGCTTGATAAAGTGTTCATGCCGATGTAGTCATCTTTTGATCCCACTCCTCTTTTGGGGGGTAAAATGCCTTTAGACCATGTAATCCCGCATCCTATTCAGCCATTGGTTGAAAAAGTGTTCATGACGATGAAGTCATCGGATGATCCCACTCTTCTCTTGGGGAGTGACATGTCTACCAACTATGTTTTTAGCATTTCCAGTTCAATACTTTCAGAACAAGGGGGCATTCCGCTCGTTCTGAGCACGCCCCCTCCAAGCCCTAGGATGGTTTCCTTTGATTGGAATGACCTTGTTGAGCCTCGTCTTCCTTCTGCCGCACCTTTTCAAATAAGGGTTGAATTTAATTCAACAAACCTTTATCGATGTATTATGGATGAAGGAGCCTCTGCAAGTATTTTATCCTCCTCGGTTTGGAAAGTCTTTGGATCTCCCAAGCTTGTGTCTGCTTCGCATGAGATGTTGGCTTTTGATAGACATTCTAGTGAATATTTGGGGATTCATCCTCAGTTGCCTATCTCGTTAGGATGGAAGATTGTCTGTGTCAATTTTATAGTGGTGCAAGGCCCGTTATATTTCAATATGATTCTCGGGCATGATTATGTATATGTTATGAATGTTGTGGTGTCTATGCTCTTCCGATTGATTCATTTCCCTCACAATGGAAGCATTGTCACTATCGACCAGTTGGCATCTGATAATCACCATCCTAATTCGGCATTATTTCAGACTACCCATTTATATGTTCCTAGAGTTCATGTAGGCTCTACCCCACCACGGGTTAATTATGTGGCATCTTATCCTCAATGTTCAATTGCTTCTGAAAAGGAACCTGTGAAATCATGTTGGCCTTCCCAAGACTTGGTCTCAACAATTGATCCATTGGTTTATCCAATGGGGGCATGGGAGCCCTTGTTTCCACCTCTTGGTCCAAGTAGTCTTGAGTATCCTTCCGAGTCTGATCTCATTGTTTGTAGATCCTCAAGCCCTCGTGCTTGTGATTCTTCACTGATAGACTCTGCTAGTCCTAGTTAGAACCTCCATCGTCATATGGAGTATGGTCAGCTTACTTCACCCTTTGGGACTATTGACCCTCATTTGCGTGATTTCTCAGATTTTGAATTTCCTTCATATGAGGCTATCCTTGAAGCCATGACTACGGTTTCTATACTGAGGGAGGACTTACACCATGGTTTGTGTTTTCTTCCCTTTTGGGAGACTTTCCAAGTTGAATATTGAAGAGACTCTTCGTCTGAGCCTAGCAGCGGGCTCTACCTGAACCAGTTTCATACATGAGTCGTAGCCCCCATGGGTATTCTTTTAAGCCCTTTTCAGACCCTCTAAACATGAAAATATTGTCGAGCGATCTTGTGTCCTTTCACGCTCGTTAAAATGAAATTTGAAGTCACGTCTATCCGGTGGTAGTTTACCCCTTTTTCGGTTTGAATGGTCAACTGTACGAACAAAGGTATACTCTAGAAACCTCGGTTATCTAAAAGAGTACTCTCAGGTATAATTTTAAACCTTTTTCGTGCCTGAGGGACTAAATTTACGAAAAAGGAACCCCCATGGAGTCCATAGTTAATCTCTTTTCAGACTCCCTAAAATTGAAAAGATCGTCGAGTGACCTTATTCTTTCACACTCGTTAAAATGGTCCAGAAGAACATTCCTGATGGAGTCCATAGTTAAGCTTTTTTCAGACTCCTTAAAAATGAAAAAATTGTCAAGTGATCTTGTCTTTATCACACTCGTTAAAATGGTTTTGAATAGACGTCTTGTCGGTGCTAGTTTACCCCTTTTTCGAACCGACTAGACTACCTTCGAAAAATGTACCCCATCGGAGTCTCCTTTTACATTTTTTCAGACTCTTTAAATATGAAAAACCGTCGAGATTACCTTCTCTGGGCTCATTAAACTTACATCGAAGGACGTTACCATTATGTGTATTATTAATCGCATTTGCATACCCACGTCTTTGGCCTAATTTTGGCTCCATGTTTCTCTCAACCGAACCATCTGAAGCATGCCTTATACGCAAGCCCTGTAGCACTTTGCCTTTGCGTCTTGACACCTTTGGCCCCAGGAGGGATTTTTTCCTAGTGTCCTTTCTTTGAACATTAGTCTTGTCCTTGTGCCTCGAACTCGTATGTTTGCAACACTCATTCCTCCTTTATAACGTAGCCTTCTTTTATTCTCTTTCCAAAATTATTAAAAAGACAAAAAAAATCAAAGATACCCCAAAAAGAGGAAGGGAAAAGTATTTTCTTTGTATTGGCAGCACAATGAGTTGCCCTTGGATAAAGCACATCCTTTCGTTTGTCCGTCAAGCCCTGGGATTTAATATGACCTTACGAAGTTGTTCTCGCTACATAGAGTTGTGTCTTCCTCCGTTTGGTTATTATTCCAAACATATGGAGAGTTTACGTTGCCTCCTGCATCGTGAACTTATGTCAATGCCATGCTTCCTGAGTTTCATCATTTGTCGTGCTATTGTCCAAGGGAAGTTTTTACCAAGCCTGAGTCAGCCCCTCTGCAGTTTGTCTCTTGCCCTCATACCTGGCCACCCCGAAAGGCCAATCAAGTCTTTGTTCGAAATCAATGAAGCCTCCAGTCTGATCATCAAGATCCTCTAGTCCATGACCGACGAGTCGTCGAAGACCTCTGGGTAGTGAATTCGTACAATTATATTACACTCCTACCAGAGTTTTGAATATTTTGAATTTGATGCTCAATCTCTGAAGACATCATCTCCATCCATCAGGCCTTATCAGCTTCTAGAAGATGGATACTATACATGTATATCTTTTTTGATTTCGATATCTATCTCCGCTATGTATTTCTCGTGGCTACACTTTATATAGTTATATGACATGGATCTACAGTTTATTTGATTGGTAGCCACGATTTTATTTCATCACGAGCATGGGTATGCCCGCCTCGGTGAGACAATTGTTATTTTGAAGATGGCACCTCTCGATTTCTGGTCCTTGGGCTCACTTGTTTGGAACGTTGGTGAATATTGATAATGTATTTTGGCCATCAGATGCTCTTCTGACCTCACACATTAAGGGGCATTTTTTATAACCCTAATTTGCACCAAACATGCTTACCTGGCATCAAGCCATCTCATATTCCTTCTTTTCCAAGCCACTATTGAACAACTCTTCTAAGAAACTCCATTTTTAAAGGCCCACGCACCCTGCTCCACTACAGCCTGCATGTATCTACAGTGTCCATGCTAGTTGACCCACTACAACCCGCGTGGACCTTCAAAAGAATGAAAAAAGGAAAGTTGTTGATGAAACACACAGCTTTGGGCAAGTTAATTAAACCTTTCGGTCATGCATGGTCAGTCATTCGACCAAATACCTAGCTCCTTCTTTCCTATAAAATAAGGGGTAAGGGTCCCATTTGAAAGGAGGAAAAACATAGTAAAGAAACTACACCCGAATTCGTATTCCCCTTTGCCCAAGATTCTGCAACCATTTTGTGATTTCAATGAAGAAGAGAAGCAAGTGTGTTAGCAGTTGGTGCACAGTAAAAGAGGAGCCTAGGACTAGATTCATAGAGCAGTGGTAAGCTTCATCATTGTAAGTTGCTTTAGTGAAGTTAATAATAAAGAAATACTTTTCCCATCCCACCATATGAGCTTTCATTGTTTATTGCGTACATGTTGATTAAATCTCTAACCCATTAATATGTAGATCAAATGCATGTGGAGTTCTTTGTTTGTCCTTTGTGAATGTAGGTCAGCCTTGGGAGGAGAGTTGTAGTCAAAGAGCGACCAAGAGTTAAGAGGGATCGATATCAAATGCCGAAAAAAGGTATGTTTACTTGATCTTCTTAACTATGTATTTTCTTAAGAATAATGGGGATTAGGTCTGGGATGATAGTAAAAAGTAGGAATCTTTAGGTATTTTCTGCATGCATGACAAAACCCTAAGTGCTAGTCCGTAGGAGGGATTCCCACCCACAACAGATATCCCTTCAAAAATTTGCTCAAGGAAGTCATCACGCAACAAAGGAACGCGATGATGGATAGTTTTTTGCAAATCCTTCAGCGGCTACCAATAGGTGATGCACCTTCCTCAAGTAGAGGCATTGCCCCCTTCAAGGTACAAATCAACTTCGATATTCCTATATTTGAAGTTCAGATAGACCCAGATTCTGTAAACAAATGGTTGAATCTACTAGAAGGGTATTTATCTCTCCACAACTTCTCAAATAGAGAAAATATTACTTTTGTGCTCCTCAAATTCGTTATGCATTTCAAAGATTGGTGGGAAACTTTCTGTGAGAAAAAGGAAACAGAGGAACCCTCATTATTTATATTTGTGGTCACCTAGGAGTCCTTTAGGGATGCTATTAAGGATCAATACTACCATGTTGGAAGTTATGACGACCTGTACACAAAATGGACCACACTGCGGTAGGAAAGAGACCAAGCGGTGCCCGAGTTCACAAATATCTTCCCTACCTTGAGCACCAAGTTGGGTATCAAATATTTTGAGTGAAATTTGGTGCTCAAGTATCTTAGCGATATGCATAGATACATCCAAGATGAAATGGATTTTTTGTACATCTCATCCTTAGGTGCGTCCTACCCCAAAATCGAGCAGAAGCTCAAACAAAAGACACAACAATTTGGGCTTGGGAACCCATCACATCAAAATCCAAGAAAGGGCGGACCCAACCTACAAAACCAAGGACAGAGAAAAGAAGGATAGCCTCAGGACAGTCAGTCCTATCCGCAAGAAAATAAGGACACTAGAAAGACAATGAAAGATATCAGGAAGTGGTGTGAATCCCATAAGATCCCCTCAAATAACATTGTTAATTACCTCTCAAAACAGTCATTGGTGGCTGAGGAGAAAGCCTATGAATTAGATGTGGGTTCCAACTTTGAGTCAGAACCAGAAAGGGGGAAACAGATCATTGATGTAGAACCCAATGCTATTGTTTCTACCACAAGCTCCATCCTGGTGAACCAATCGATCCAGAGGAAGGTGAACACCTTTTTCATTCACAAATGTGGGTGAAGGGTGCCCTATTTCACTTCATCGTTGATAGAGGTATCCAGAAGAACCTCATCTCAGCAGAGCTTGTCAAGTGACTAGCCCTACCGACAATGTCACGCCCATATCCCTACACCATCGGATGGCTCCGCCAAGGAAGCGACATCCACGCCAGCCAACAATGTCGCCTCTCATATGGTATCAATCCCTTCAAAGACAAGGTATTGTGTGATGTTTCCCCTCTCGAAGTGTGTAATGTTCTTTTGGTCCAACCATATTTATGAAAACATAATGATGTATGTGAGTCTAGCCTCGCAGTGTTATTAATACTTTGAACAAGAAATTGTACATGATACACGAGGTAGTCCGACCTAGTTCTATTTCCTTGATCTCTACCAACCAATGTAGGAAGGTCATCTCTCAGAAGGGGAAGTTTTTCTTCTTCATGATTCGCTCTCAGAATGAGTGAACGATCGCAGCCACATCCAAGGTATCTACGGCTGACCTCTCCACATAGAAGAAGCAAGTGGATAAGTTAATGGAAGAATACTCAGATATCTTCCCCTCACCTATCAGGGTACCTCTGCACTGTCGGGTCAAGCACCCCATCGATCTGACCCCCGGCGCACCGCTTCCTAATAGGCTAGTCTATCGTCGCTCTCTGTTAGATAATGAGGAGATCAAGTGGTAGATCCAAGAACTTCTCCACAAGGGGCACATCCATCTCATCTTATCATCTTGTGGGATCCCAATCATGTTGGTAAAGAAGAAAGATGGAACCTGGCAACTCTGCATTGATTTTCAGGCTCTGAATAAAATCACAGTCAGAAACCAGTACCCGATTCCACGAATCGAACACCTCCTTGATCATCTCATTGGGGCCAAATACTTTAGTAAGATTGATCTGAATTCTGGATACCACTAGGTCCCGATAGAACAGACAGATGTATAGAAGACCACCTTCAAGTCAAAGGAAGGTATTTTTGAATGGTTTTTCATGCCCTTTGGTTTGACAAATGCTCCAGCCACTTTCATGAGGATGATGGAAGATATCTTGCGACCATTCACCAATAAGTTTTTAGTGGTGTATCTGGATGACATGCTCATTTACAGAAAGACTTGGGCAGAACATGTGCAGCATATTCAACAGGTTATGCACACCATGCGGCAACATAAGCTATACACCAACTTAGAAAAATTCTCCTTCGGCATGGTCCATTACCTAGGCTACATCATTGATCAGCATGGTGTACATGTGGATCCATCCAAGATCCAAGTCATCTGTGACTGGCCATCTCCAACCACACTCACCGAACTTCAGAGCTTCCTAGGACTTGCCAATTTCTATGGCAGGTTCATGTTGGCATTCTCCCATATTCCATAGGCCCTCATCCAAGTAACTAGGAGTGGTGGTAAGGAAAAATTTATGTGGGGCCGGTCCCAATAAAAAGCGTTCGATGATTTGAAGCATTGCTTGTACTCAACCCTATTAATTTCACTATTGGACCTGCAACAACCCTTTAATATCGAGACAGATGCTTCAGACTATGTTGTGGGCTTCGTTCTCACTCGGCATGGCCACCCCATGGCCTATCATAGTGAGACACTATCATATGTTGTCCATAAGTACCCTACTTATGACAAATAAATGCACTCCATTGTGCAACTCTACTTCCAGTGCAGACATTACATTCTTGGGAAGGAGACATTCATCCACACTGATCATAAGCCACTATAGTTGATGGAGACACAAGGAAAATTGTAGAATGAATACCATCAGAATTGTTCCACATACTTACAACAATTACACCTCAACATCAAGTATAAAACAGGAAGCACCAATCGTGTCATTGAATTTCTCAGCAGACCGCCAGTTGCAGAACTCACCACAGTGCTAGACTCTTGCGGCCATGAGACCTATGGATGGCCCCAACTCTATGAGATATACCCGGACTTTGCCACCACCTACGAAATGTTGGTTGCAAATGCAGTTGTCACTAATTTCCATCTTTAGGACAGGTTGTCGTGTTTTTTGGGCCATATCTACTTTCCATCAAGTGAGCGAGCGAAGATGATCTGGGAAGCCCACTATAGTCGGGTGGCAGGACACTTCGGCATCGAAAATATAGTGGCTATTCCTAACTGACCAGTACTAACTGAAAATTCGAAAAGAGCTCAACAAGTATATCAGGTCCTACACTTCCTGGGTTATTTCCAAACTGACCACTAAGAAATAGGGCATGTACACCTCTTCCTACTCCTGACAGGACATGGCAATCCATCTCAATGGACTACATTTTGAGCCTCCCATCCACTAAGAGAGGAAATGACTATTTTTTTGTGGTTTTTTATCGCTTTTCTAAGATGGAAATTATGGTCGCCTGCAAGAAGAGCATCATAGCAGAGGATAATTCCAAGCTCTTATTTGAATGAGTCTGGGTACATTTTGGAATCCCACAAACCATTGTCTCATATCAGGACAGTCGATTTCTCAACACATTTTGGTTGAGATCAGATATTATATCAAGGATATAGTGTAGAAGGGAGCAGTGAGGCTCCAGGTTCGTGACTATAGAGGATCAAGTTGTGGACGTGTTTACCAAGATGTTGTCAAGGATGAAGTTTGAGTACTTCAGGGATAAGCTTGGTGTGGTCCCTCTTCAAAGGGAGTGTTCTTATCTAGCGTGAAAAAAGGATGGCATTGAGACATGTGGAACTCATCTAGCATGAAAAAGGGTTGGCACTAAGTGTTCTCATCCATCATGAAAAAGGGTTGGCACTGAGACAGGTGCAACTCATCTAGCGTGAAAAAGGGTTGGCATTGAATTTTCTCATCCAGCATGGAAAAGGGTTGGCACTGAGACATGTGGAACTCATCCATCATGAAAAAGGGTTGGCACTGAGTGTTCTCACCCAGCATGAAAAAGGGTTGGAACTGAGACAGGTAGAACTCATCCATCATGAAAAAGGGTTGTCACTGAGTGTTCTCATCCAACATGAAAAAGGGTTGGCACTGAGATAGATGGAACTCATCCAGCATGAAAAATGGTTGGCACTGAGTGTTCTCATACAAAATGACAAAAAGGATGGCACCGAGAAAGGTGGAACTCATCTAGCATGAAAAATGGATGGCACTGAGTGTTCTCATCCAACATGAAAAAGGGTTGGCACTGAGACAAGTGGAACTCATCCAGCATGAAAAAGGGTTGGCACTGAGTGTTCTCATCCAGCATGAAAAAGGGTTGGCAGTGAGTGTTCTCATACATCATGAAAAAGGGTTGGCACTAAGTGTTCTCATCCATCATGAAAAATGGTTGGCACTGAGACAAGTGGATCTCATCGAGCATGAAAAAGGGCTAAAACTGAGATAGGTGGATCTCATCCAACATGAAAAATGGTTGGAACTGAGACCAAGGGTACACATGATTAGGTATTGATGCATTTCAAGGTAGTGGATGTCCTGGGGACATGTAGTTATTTGAGAACTACCCACGGGCCTTGGATGCATTCCATGTGAAGTCACAACGGTGCCCATGATGAGTTGCAAATGCATTGTGAGGTAAAGGATGTCATGGTGACATGTTGAAGATATTTGAGAGCTACCCATAGGTAATCTTCAAAGGTAATCTTTATAGTTAATCTTGGCATAATGTAGAATGTCTCCCTCGTTGAGAGGGAGTGTTGATGTTTGGGTAGCATCGGAAAGACGTTTTGCTAGATTGATAATTAATAATATGATTATTAATTATTAAGAAATATTATTAATTATAATATTATTAATGTAATAATATATTTATATTATAAATTATAAATATATATAATAAAGTATAAAGTATATTTATATTATATGTATAATATAATATAAAGTATAAATATATTTATTACCCAAGGGACACATCTCTTCATGGATGGTCACCATGGTCACCATATGTTCTTTATATATAGAACACTCATCATTGTAATAAGATATCCATTCACATACAATATAATCTCTTATGAAAAATCAACATTCACATCACTCTTTCCTTGGAATGTTGGGCTAGAAGAGCAAATCATCCCCATTCTTTGTGTGATGTCACTCTCTCATGAGTGTTTTATGTACATGTGGCATCATTTGATTATGTATTGACTTAGTCTTCTTCTTTGCGTGGATGAAAAGTCGTCTTTCTTAGTCTCCTAGTCTAATTTTAGGAAGAAGTAATTAATAAAGAGTGATAAGGATGTACAAGACTCCTCTATAAATAGAGGCACTCCTCTCATTCCAAATTGTTGTGAATTGTTGGATCATTTGTGACTACATGTTGGCCCTTGACCAAGTTTTGAGGAAAACTTGGTCATATTTGACCATTTTTGGGACTTCGACAGCCTGTCAAAGATGGAGCGCAAGGCGAAGTGGAGATCGTGGAAGCTAGACCCCCTTTTTGGGTCCTTTGTGGGTTTTTGTGGATAATGTAACGGGACCGAGATGTTGGCCCACGAGTTTACCCATGTTTAGGCCTCCTTTTGTAATGTATAAGTAGAAGTCTAGGCTATGTAAGAAGGGACCTTTTTTAGGACACTTGAGAAGTGGCTTAGTGCTAAGAGTTGATCTGTGTGATATACTTGTAGAGATGAGTACAAGTATTGTAAGTGTTGAGTGCACGGATTGTAAGAAGGTTTTATGCTTAGAGATACTCGAGGAAGGAGGATCTAGCGAGCTGCGCAGATCTCCTATCCTACGTGGAGTAGGTTTTGAGGCTCTGTGCTTGTAACCAATTGGCCAACAATAATAGAGAAGAAGAGTTGGTGGACATAGGCCCAGGGTGGGGGTGAACCACGTAAATCTGTATGTCATGCTTTGTGTTGTTACTTACATGTGTTTTCCCTCTCTTGCTAAGTGCTATGACATGTCTAGATAGATTTACTTATGCTTTGTGCTTAATAGATGTGTATAGATGATATATTTGATGTGTATGAAGTTGCTAAGTGTTTGGTCTACCAGATCTGGTATGTTGTATGCTACTAAGTGTTGAATCATCTTAGATCTAGGTATATACTGCAATGCTCTATGTTATCTGCGGAGTGAGATAAGGGTTAATTATAGGTGAACTATTGATGCTAAGTTATTTTTTAAGTGTGTAATCACAAATCTGGATCCCAGCTAAGGTTGCAAACACCTGAGTCCTGCAATCACCCCTGCGTCTACCTTGGGTGAGACTTCGTCTGCTTCACATGTGTTGTCGAAAGGGGCGGTAGTTAGGGTTTTTTTGGTGCGTTGTTGTAGCGTTGAACCCTGGGCCTGCCCCTGTGCCAACAAATGGTTCCATTGTCGGGACTGAAACAGTGATTGTTGGGAACTAAGGAAGAAGAAGCTTTGTGCAAAGATTTGTCCTGAACTTGTGGAAACTCTATGCGTAGATCTGTCGCTCTGATGTGAAATACTCTACTCGACATACGAAGCTTTGTGCTCTGATAAAGGTAAGAATAGTGAAAGGTTTTAGATCTGGAAGCTTTGTGCTCAATAAGTGGAAATTTTTGTTTCTGAAGCATGAATTTAGGTATTCTTGATAGATTTTTTCCTAGCTTGAAAACTAGGGCATTGTTAGATGAAAGAACATTTGATATGAATAGATCTGATAAGAATAATGAAAGATATGTTATACCTATGCATAGAAAGAATGTTTGGACTAACGAGTGGATGCAGGATCCTAGAAAGAAATTTTTGAAGGCTAGCCATTACGATCCTAGCGTGCAGTACAAGAAAAGTTGGGGATCATTGAATATAAAGAGAAGATTAACTCTTTGTTACAGTTGCAGAAGACTAGGACATCTTGCTAAGGAATGCCCTGGGAGAAAACCTAGTTGTCTATGTTCTAAGGCTATGGACCATGAAGTACTGGATTTCCCTAAAATGATTGCTAGACTTGAAAAGTTGAATATGGAGCAATAAAACCCTAAAGGAGATCAAGAGACTAAGATTATAGAAGAACCCTAGAAAGAATCAGAGATTATGTTACTGAAAATGAAAGAAACCCTTAATGAACATAAAGATGCCATTTTGTCAGAGATCTTCAAAGAAAAGGAGAAAATCGAAGTAAGAATAGGAGACTTCGACATTGACTGTGCTCTGGATGAGGAAACAAAAATGAACATTATGATAGAAAGCACTTGGGAAACCCTAGGAAGGCCTACTATGGTTCCTTCACTAGGGAAAATAGGGTTGTTTAAAGGAAAAATGGTAACCCTATGTGGCAGGATTACCTAGATAGCTATGAGTACCCATGGAGCTTTGACAGAGGAAGAATTCGAAGTTATTAAATTTATTGAGGATCGTGCACCATTTCCATCTTTGTTAGGAAAGATCTAGATTGAAAGAGACCAGATCCAAAGAAAAGAAGAAAAGGAATCCCTAGAATAGAAGAAGCAAGAACTCATGGAATTTATGACTAGAAGGATCACCTACTTGATGGAAGAACAAGAGAACAAATCTAATCTATTGGACACCAGGGACTTGGAAGTTGAAGCTATAAGAGAATTAGAGGAACCACAGAAGACTGAAATACCTAATCCATATGTTGAAGGAGTATTACCCTCGGATATGAAGAAAGAATCTCAACAGTGCGAAGTGACTATGTCAAGAGAAGATAGGAATCAAAACGGGAAAAGACCGACCGAGTTGAAGACTACCAGGAAGAAGGCTAGAAAATTAAGTAAGAAAAAGGAAAAGATTGAAAAGTTACAAGAGATCCTAGGTGGAACACTGCAGAAGGAAAAATAACAGGAATTGAACTTCGCCGAGATATCATAACAGTGACATATGGCACTTCGTCATGGCGAAGAAATCTAGTTGTTGGACCGATATACACGTTCGACTTCCACCCCGAACAGATAGAAAATCATTAAAGGATCATCGCCAAACCGTTGGTTCTCACCATAATGGATAGATCTATGATAATGGAAGCTTCATACCCATTGCAAGAAGACCGTTGACGAATTTCCTAATTAGCTCATCGCGTCATGCCCAAAGAACACTTTTGCCAACTGAAAATTCAAAGCCCGCAGAACTAGTGATTGTATACAGTGATAATTGAAAGAAGATTGTTCATCCTAGTGCAGTATCTGAGATCATCGTGCCCCAATTATCTTTTCCGAGTGCGTATGTCCGATGAGCTCACCACAGTTGAGGAATCCATCACAAAGGTCCTTCTCGATTTAATGACTGAGAGAGTCATGTCGAAAAGAGGAATGTCCACCGAAGTCCAAGCATCATCAATGAGAGGAGTGCAAGCCCCCCTGTCAACTGCTCGAGCAGGAACATATATATTCGGCACGGAAAGGAGAACTAAGCATAAAGAAGACATAGCCAACGCAAAGTTAGTGTCGTCCATCCTACCAAATTACCTACCCCCTCTGAGCAGTTGATCCGGATTATTTTCGGCACGAAATGAGAGTGGAGATATAACATAGAAATATTCAGAGATATTGCAAGAGAGACAACAATATAACAGAGATATAGCGAAAATATAACAAGAGTCACAGATATACAATAATACACGATTTCTATTAATGAAATAAATGTACAGAGACTGCAAAAGTACAGAGTGAAAGACTTGCTAGAATGGTGGTAGCTTATCACTGAGAAGAGATGTGACGGCTACTCGCATCCATGAGAAGATGATTATTACAATGAGGCTCTAAGGGCCTTTTTAACATAATTAAAATCCAAAACCCTAACCCCGGAAGATGAAAAGCCAAAAGGTTTGTGGGCCCCGATGGGGGTAGTTGATACGTCAACTTCCCAGGGGCGTAACTTTTGCATACAATCTCTGTTTGGGGCGCTTGATAGCTCGTTGGAAATATCTATCCGAGAAATACAACTTTTGGGTGAGCAACATTGATCTATGTTCCATGTTGCTCCCCGTTTTCTCAAAAAACATCGTTTAGGGCCTCAAAATGGCCCCGGAAGTTAAAAACTGCTAAAAATAGTAAATTACCAAAATTGAAACATGTTTTAGGCTAGTTGGAGAAGGTGGGTGGCCACCGATATCAACCTGGATCAATACTCCCTCCTTAGGAAGCAATGGTCTCCATTGCGTTGATTTCCCGGGGGAGAGGGGAAAGCGATTGTTGAATCTTAATCTTGGTGATCTGCTTGCCTTGCTGGAGAAGTGGCGTTGCTTAGCTTGTTGAAGGCTATCATGAACCTTTGGCTGGAAGGTTTGGACCTTTTTAACCATTCTGGCTATTTTAGATGACTGTGTACAGAAGGAATCTTCGTGCTTTTCTACAACCTTGTCGACCTGCTTCTGTTGGATAGTAGGTGCTTGGGCCGAAGCTGTGGTGGTTGCAGTA
>SNQJ01S0068684.1:11596-22681 GCA_010110895.2 Picea sitchensis | reverse complement strand
GTGAAAGACTCGCTAGAATGGTGGTAGCTTATCTCTGAGAAGAGATGTGACGGCTACTTGCATCCGTGAGAAGATGATTATTACAATGAGGCTATAAGGGCCTTTTTAACATAAGTAAAATCCAAAACCCTAACCCCGGAAGATGAAAAGCCAAAAGGTTTGTGGGCCCCGATGGGGGTAGTTGATACGTCAACTTCCTAGGGGCGTAACTTTTGCATAGGATCTCCGTTTGGGGTGATTGATAGCTCGTTGGAAAGATATATCCGAGAAACACAACTTTTGGGTGAGAAACATCGATATATGATCCATTTTTCTCCCTGTTTTCTCAAAAAACATCGTTTGGGGCCTCAAAATGGCCCTGAAAGTTAAAAACTGCTAAAAATAGTAAATTACCAAAATAGCCAGAAACATGTTTTGGGCCAGTTGGAGAAGGTGGGTGGCCACCGATATCAACCTGGATCAGCGGTGCGATTCGCAGGGACATTGTCCCTAGAGACTTTGAATACACCCTAGTCATTGCATATCTATCGAAAGGAGTACGCACATACCGCGTAGATCAAGACAAGGTTACAGCGTTGAAGTTTTGCGACTTCAACCTGGGGAACCATAAGGTTTACAGCATGCTCACCCCGTATAATTACTTGACAAGAAATAAGAGAAAGATTTCAAATATTGTCCCTCAGCAATGGATGATGAACCTCACGCAGTCTACTTTGCTCAACGTTATGAAAATACCACACTTTGGTAAACACCAGGAGGTGAATGCTTGTGCAAAATTGTTGCTATCAAGTTACCACGGAGGATACTTGTGGTTAAACCATCACATAACTGTTAATTCGATGTTGATCAATAGGATCACCAGGCTTGGCATGCAAGGCCCTGATCCCCAGGATTACTACCCTGGAAAAACCGCGGACCGCGCTCTTTCACAGAAGATTAAAGAAGCTTATGGAAATGTCGAGAAGGGCATGCAAGGCTACAAGGTAGCCTCTATCGAAAGTGGCACAGTGCGCCTTGCATGTCAACTGATTGTGGGAAATCTGGTACGTAAGAATCGACCTACACAAGTATCAAGCTTCGTAGTTGACCTCACAAGAAAATGTGCAGAGGGACTACAGATGAACTAGGCGAAGTCCCTGGTAAACCAACTAGAGATTGACTGTAGAGAAGCCGAGGATCAAGGGCATGAATTCCATTTTAGCTGGCTTATAATACTGATCGCTTTTGTTGCATGGGAGCTACCTAAAGGTGCAACCTTTCCGTAACTCGACCCCTTTGAGCCACTAGCCGTGAAGTTAAGTACATTGTGGTACTCGACCGACATGAACAAGAAATGGCAATCGAATGTCGTTTTCCACACGTATTATAACCAATTGAAAGAATCCATAGGGGGTGAACCTCGCATAACTCCAAACACTTTACAAAGGTTCCAACCTCTAAAAAAGTTCAGCGTGGACCGCCACTTTATATACCTAACTCCACGCACTGATGAGCACCAGGAACAACTTCAATCCTATTATAAGCTTACAGAAGAATACCTAGAAGAGATCACCAAGGAATGGTCGGTGAACCTCCTTGTTGCAGAAGATCCAACGGACATTTCAAACATCAATAGCTCAGAAGTTGCACAGGACACACCTGGGCCCAGTAAGACAAAGAAGATGAAGAAGCCTGAAGAGGTTCAGGATGTAGATAGTAGATCTGTAAGGATGACTTCCATCACACCAGATCAAGGAGGTAATGTCGAAGACCTATAGGAAGTCGAATAGAGACCAGAAGATGAAGTCGAAGTTATAAAGAAGATAAAAGTGTCACCTCCGAAGTCTCCCTCCCAAAAGAAATCGAAAGCAATCGTAACTAAGATGCAGACCACGCTCACTCTGGATGACTTCAGTTTCCTCTTCGCAACTATGAATGAATCCATAGAAGAGATAATAGAAAAGCACGAAGTGAAGCAGGAGAAGATATATAACAGGATTGAAATTGGGCTCCAAGAAGTGCAGTAGGCACTCTAGTCTAGCCGCGCAATCTCTACTGCACCTCTGCCAGAAGGAACAACAGAAGTGGGAGAAGAATCAGTTAAACTCCGCAATATTGTTGATACAGTCGAAGTACACCTTTAACACACACAGGAAGAAAAAATGCAGGTTACTCGGGCCTTAATGTTAAGAACCAAATATCAATATAGCATAGAAAAACCTCAGAAAAAGTACTCAACGCCTTGAAAAAGAGATAATTTCAAATAATAAGCCTCTTCAAGGGGGAAACCTCCTTTTACCCCACTTAAATGTCCAAGTACAAGATGATTCAAAATGAAAATGTCTCCTTGGTATATATAGGAGACTAGGAGGTATAATTACAACTAATGGCATAAAACCGACATAAATAAAATAACATTACTAATATAATAGCCCCAATTAAGGGGTAATGAGCCAATATTACGGCTTAACATGCCCCTCCCCTTGAGACAAGTGTTGTCTGCAATGCTTGAGTAACTCTGGATGCTTTTGTATAAAAGACTCATCTTCCCAAGTGGAATCTTCAATCGATAGTTTCCTCCATTTANATCTCCCCTTTTAAACCATCCATCTTAGTATCCAACATAGATTCCATTGAATCCATCTTCTTTTGTAGTTCATTTATGTCCCTACGCATTTCTTCACCTTCATCAAGAGTCCAAGTAGGATTTTTTGGAGGCTTATTTGGTGTGGAAGTTCCCTTTTTTGGTGGCATGTTGGCCAAGTATCACTTTTGAACCTTGATTTTAAGGTGGTTCTGCTAGACAATATTTCTTCTGTTGTATCTCCCAAGTTTCGTCCCTTCTGGGTATGAAACTTTGTTTTATGTAGTTCTTTGATATTTCTTCTATGCAATGCCATAGTTCTAATCAAAATTGGATGTGTCAAGTGGAATTTATGGTAACTTCCCCACAACTTGCCGATTTTTGGCCTTTCCAGGAGATCTCACTTGTATAGTGTGCCCCGCACAAAATAATAGATATAAAATTCTAAAACTCACACCATAAATACTACAAACTATCCACGATCCAATCAAACCAGTCCCACTCAATTTGGATACTCTAGGAAGAAGTTATGATTGTTTTACCTAGAACACCTTCTTGAGACTAGTCAATAAGACTAGTCAGATACCCTATCTTACAAAGGGTGTATCTACAAATGTAAGATGACCCAAAAGCTGAAATTTTTACCACATATACCTTACTAATTTCTATAAATAACCTCCAAATTTTAGGGTCTGAAACGTTACAGAAACGTTTTTATAGCGAAAATTCCGCAATGACTTAGTTCAGGATGATTCCAGAACCCTATCTTGTACAGGTTGTATCTCATAAAGTATAAGGCCTCAGGAGCTGAATTTTGAACCCAACGTACCTTGATCTGTCTACTAAATATCCTCCAATAATTTCCTTCTAAAACGTTGTAGAAAAAATGTTATAGTGAAAATTCCAAGGTGTCTCAGATGTAGCAGCGAAACCCCAAGACCTTGAGCTCTGATACCATATGTTAAGAACCAAATATCAATATAACATAGAAAAACCTCAGAAAAAATACTCAACGCCTTGAAAAAGAGATAATTTCAGATAATAATCCTCTTTGAGGGGGCAACCTCCTTTTACCCCACTTAAATGTTCAAGTACAAGATGATTCAAAATGAAAATGTCTCCTTGGTATATATAAGAGACTAGGAGGTATAATTACAACTAATGGCCTAAATCCGACATAAATAAAATAACATTACTAATATAATATGCCTCAATTAAGGGGTAATGAGCCAATATTAGGGCTTAACACTTAAACAAAGTACAAGAGGAAATCATAGAAAAATGTTGAGCCATGCAACAAGAGAAGGATGCTCTCCAAGCAAAATTTGAAGAAGATAGAGCAAATATCCAAAAGGAGAAAGAGAAACTACTCACGAAGCAGATCAAGATGGAAGAAGCAGTTAAATGAGCATTCTTATCCACCACTAGCTTAGAAAAAAAGAGAGAAGAACCCTTCGAACGTCAAGTGATGAATCTTGCTGAAGTTATTCAGCAGCTTCAGCAAAGGGTCATGGAATTAGAGCTTCAAACTATACCAATTACCCTGCAAGAAGTGCATGACCAACGAGAATTGAATGCTTAGAGCACAGTCAAGAGGATTAAAAAACTTGTTGCAGAATGCAAACAATTAAGTAGTAGAAGCATGCAAATATATGAACAACTATCCGAAGACCCAGAGTTGAATAAATTGGAGTCCCAACTCCAGGAAGCAAAGCAACACGTATATGCAGTACAGGCGCAGCTCAAGCTCCTGTCACCCATCGAGAGGATTAATAGATCCCATGAACAGCGCACCACCCAATAACTCGTTCTTACCACACAAAACATAGTGATGGAAGTCACCCAGAAACTCCAGCCGAGCCAGGAGGCGACTTATCTACTGTTTGAAGAAATTGAAGGCCAAGGAACAGTACTAGAACAAGTAGTTGTTACAGTCGAGAAGCAACTAGAAGGACCTATCAATGAAGTGGTTATTCAGGAATTTCCTGAGCAAGAAGAAATAGCACAGAGACAAGTCGAAGGCGCTCGAGCCAAGTTCGAGACCTTTGAGGCAAAGTTACCCAGACCTGAGTGACTCAGGACAAGTCACAGGTGAGTGTTGGGGGCATGTTGGCCCTTGACCAAGCTTTGAGGAACACTTGGTCATATTTGACCAATTTTGGGACTTTGACAGCCTGTCAAAGATGGTGTGCAAGGTGAAGAGGAGATCGTGGAAGCTAGACCCCCTTTTTGGGTCCTTAGTGGATTTTTGGGTGTAATGTAATGGGACAGGGATGTCGGCCCATGGGTTTACCCATGTTTAGGCCCCTTTCTTTAATGTATAAGTAGAAGTCTAGGCTATGTAAGAAGGGACCTTTTTTAGGACACTTGAGAAGTGGCTTAGTGCTAAGAGTTTATCTATGTGATATACTTGCAAAGCTGAGTGCAATTATTGTAAGTGCTGAGTGCACAGATTGTAAGAAGGTTTTATGCTTAGAGCTACTCGGGGAAGGAGGATCTAGCGAGATACGCAGATCTTCTGTCCTATGCGGAGTAGGTTTTGAGGCTCTGTGCCTGTAACCGATTGGTCAGCTATAATAGAGAAGAAGAGTTGGTGGACGTAGCCCCATCGTGGGGGTGAACCACGTAAATCTACGTGTCATGCTTTGTGTTGTTACTTACATGTGTTTTCCCTCTCTTGCTAAGTGCTATGACATGTTTAGATATATTTACTTATACTTTGTGCTTATTAGATGTGTATAGATGATAGATTTGATGTGTATGAATTTGCTAAGTGTTTGGTCTACCAAATCCAGTCTATTGTATGTTGCTAAGTGATGAATCATCTTAGATCTAAATATATACTGCAATGCTTTGTGTTATCTGCGCAGTGAGATAAGGGTTAATTATAGGTGAACTATTGATGCTAAGTTCTTTGTTAAGTGTGTAATCACATATATGGATCCTAGCTAAGTTTGCAGACACTTGAGTCCTACAATCACCCCTGCCTCTACCTCGGGTGAGACTTCATCTGCTTCGCAGGTGTTGTCGAAAGGGTCAGTAGTTAGGGTTTTTTTGGTGCGTTGTTGTAGCATTGAACCCTGGGTCTACCCCTGTCCCAACACTACAATTAATAGAAAATCTTCTTTTGCGTTTTTGGTGTCAATTCTTGGATATTTATCTTTCTTAGCTATATTCTTGGTGCATTAATTATTTGTTATGGTGATTCAAGTCTTCTACTAGCTTTCAAGATTAATCTTTTTCAAGATTTAATTAACCACTGAGAGAGGATATGATTTAGGGTTTGTTCCTTACTTTTTCTCTTATTAACTTGGGTAAGTGCCCAATACCTTGTCTTGTTTTTCATTCAGTTCATTGAAAATGTCTTAAGTATTTTTTTCAAGTTATAGTTTATCTTGTTGGTGAATGTTTTTTCCTTTGAGGAATCCCTTCTTGTAAGACCTCGGTCCTCTTAGCTTCTATTGACAAGGTTGGAGATTATTCTACCTTTAGAGTTCAAATATCTTACCTTATTCCTTCGAATAGAACTGACCAATTCTTAGAGGGGAATACTTCTTGACACCATAAGCCCTAATTGGATCAAAAAAAGCCACTAGTTATATATCCAACAACCAACCAAAAAACCCTAAAAATCAAAAAAAAAAAAAAAATGTTGTTTATAAGGGAATCTAATGGGTAAATTCAAAGAAAATTATTTATTTATATTTCATTCATTGTCTAGTGTAAAGTTAATGGATTGATTCATTTCCTAGACACATTAATCCTAGGGTTTATGATTAATTGTTCATCTCTCACCCTAAAGAGGAAAATCAGGCCTACTGTATTTAGCTTTAAGGATAGCATTATGTGGGATGATTTAAGGTGATTCTAAAATATGGAAATTAAATTGCAACATTAAAAATCAGATTTGGTGAAACCCTAAGGCTAGGGTTTGGTGCTTCAAGGTGTTTTGTTTCTTATTCCTAGCCTATATTTTATTTATATATTGTTTATCAATATTATCTTAAATATATAGAGGTGATTTTTCTTAGAGGTTTTATGTGGTGAATTCCAAGTGCTAACTTGTGAAACCCTAGGTGATTCACCATCCATTTTACAAGTTATTTCTTAGTAAATGTTTATATGTCTTTAGAACTTGTCTCTAACACTTGTTTGGCTATTTTTGTGTATAGTATATATTTCCTAAGTGGAAACATACAAGATATCTTGTTCTTTGTGCTTAATCTCTTTCTTGGATAACATTTTCATGACCTAAATCTGAATTTTTTGTGTTCTATTTCATAAATCAGATTTATAAGTGAAAGGACAGCCACAATTTTGTCCTCTTAGCATATAATCAAGTGGTAAACACATGCACTCATTCCACCTTTTATTAATTCTATATGTCTTCACTCTTTCTGCCCTAAAGTAGCTTGAAGTGGTTATAATCTCTTATGAGTTTTGTTTGTTGAGTGATAGACTTAAATTCTAATTTGAAGTTGTTAATGTAGTTTATCTTACACATAATATTTGGAGCACACATCCATTATCTCCCAACATTTCTTTGAAGTGGATATAAATGTGATTAATGAAATTGTTTATACTTAAATATTTTTAGAACATTGTAATCGCTAATTCAAATCCTAATGCATTGTCTTGCTATATATTTTGTGGATTCATTAAAGTAAATCATATTATTTCATGGGTTTATTTCACTTAAAGAGGTTTACTTTTTATTATTTGGGATACACCCTGTGGCTTCTAGCAGTTGGCCTAAAGTGTTGGGGAAAGTGTATTGGGGTGACAGTGGTGCACTTCTCATCTTGTTTCCCTAGTTAGCACCTGTGTTGGGAATTTTCACAAGGGTTATAGTTTAGGAGGTAACAAAAAAAAAGGAACTGGACATTTTAATTTAAAGGAAATCAAATAAATACATGAATTAGAGTTGTTTTTCAAAAAAAATACACAAAATAAAACCTTGTTGGAAATAAAGGGAAATAAAATAATACTATGTTTCTAATACTTTGTTTTGTGCATATGTTATCTACTTATAAAACATAAATTAAAGACAAGAAAAAAATGATATCATGGGTTCCTAAGGCCTTTCCTTGAGGGCCCTACTTAAGAAAGTTCCTAGAACCCTTGGATGCACTCAAACACTTAGAAATTGAACAAACATTGTTTCTTTTATTCATAAATTATCATGTAACCCAAGGGAAAAAAAAATCCTCTTGACTACAATTCAAAATAACTTGAACAATAACAAGGAAAATGAGATAAATATATTAGCTATATACTCTACTAGTTATGCTTATATTTGTACTCAAAAAGAGTTATATCTATCCCATCCAGTAAATCCCTTGACAAGTGGGAATTGTCCCTTATTTTCCTAATTTTTTTGCATGTTTCCCCAAGGAATTATTTCTTTCCTTTATCAATTTGAATCCTCAAGATCAACAAGAGATCAAATTTCTTAGGATATTTATTATTGTCTCTAAGCACTAGCAACTCTGAAGGTTGTGAAGAGATATTATCCCCTAAATTTCTCAACCATTCAACAAAGTGGTATGTGGTATTAAGTGAAGGATATCAACTGTCATGTGGGTCGAATCCCTTCACCAAGTTACATTATTCTCTACTTGTGAACCAACATTAGCTCAAGGATACAATTCACACAAAAACCATCAAAACACTTAGGATAAAGAATATATCACATTCAAATTAAGATTAAGTAAATCATATATGATTAGATAAGCATGATTCATAATATCTATATTGGTCATCAAAAGTACTAATGTTTTTCAGGAAGGTCTTCTCTTAGAAGGAAAAATCTATCAAATTTAGACATAATATGGGCCATGAAAAGTGATGAATTCAAATCCCATTAGGGAGAAAAACAATGGCCTTGTTCCTTAAAAAAATCTTCTTAGTCTCAATCACCATGAAAAACACATAAAATCCACAAAACATTGCATCTCTTAAGCATTGTTTGACTATGAGTGGTTTACTAGGGAACATTATGACGTTTTTAGAAACATTGAATCTAGGTCTTTGCATATTGATAATGGTTAGGGAAGTATAAGAAGGTCCTTGGTCATGGAATTTAACAAAGTTTCTTGAGCTAAAGCATGGTGAAAGATGCATTCGAACACCACATAGGACATTTCTATTGGATCATTGACCTCTAAGTGGGATATGACTACTATTAATTGGTTTTGGGCATTATTCATCGGTCTAGAAGCATGGACCATATTTGAAAAGGAAAACAAGGTAATTATGCAAGAAAATGAGCATTCTAGTCCTCAAACACAATGAACAAGGCATCCAATTGTGACACATGCCCTCTCTATGGGATCTTTGACCTCCAAGTGGTATTATAGGCATCATTAAGTGATTTTTCACAAAGGGGATGGGCCTAGGGTCCTTGATTATGTACATGAGAGGAAAATAGGTTTTAATGCTAAAGATTTATTTTTGACACATAGGTAGTAAAATAGGTCATATTACTAAAGGTGAGGAACGTTTTGCACAATTATGAAATATCTATTAAAAATGTTTGTGTGTTCCATAAATTCAAAAAACAATGATGGGAATTCCTCTTTTCTTCTACATGTTGGATGTGTTTTTTGCATTCAAATTGACAAACTTGGTGGTTTGGGATGCATAAACAAAAACACATCCATTTTTTGAACTCTTTATTTGTATCTTTGTTTTCAACCATGCTTTTAAATAAGATCCACATAGTAATTGCTAATGAGACTACACACACTTATAAATCCATGTATGCAAATCCTAAACATATATATTTTTTAAGGAAAAAATATTGTTATTTTTATTGATTTTTATTTGTATGTATATCATAATTATAAAATACATAGGTCTTTTATTTATGGAATAAATTTGTGTTGCCTCGTTCATCAAGAAAAAAAATTATATGGTGCACAGGGAAAAACATAGAACTACATACTCACAAAAAATGATTGATTATTCTAAGACCCTTAAAAGAAGTCTTAAAGCTTGACCTCATAATTGTGGGGCATCATTGACTTTATTAATTTTGTAAAAATATAAAATTAACATTAAAAATCTGGAAAAATAATGGCACACAAAAATTGATTTTTAATTATAATTGTACAATTATTTTCAATAAATTCCATCATTTATATACTAACCCAATGTCTTAACGCAAATGTATGAATTATATTTTAGAGGAAAAATAACATACCACTATTAGAACAACATGAATTTCTTGGAGTTATACAATTTTTCCATAAATGAAAAGTATATATTACAGAAGCTAATTTGATTTCCTACATTTCACGTTTTTACACCATATTCTAAAACAATTTGCGTGTACTTCTAATATTTCCTCCTAGTCAATAAATTATTTTCTTTATAGATTTACATTAAAACTAACATGTCATGAGAGGGAAGCATTAGCTTGCACTAGATCGTAAGTTCTCAAAGAGCTTCGAGTATCCTCAAAAATTGGTAAATGCTAGAAATGTAATGGAAAACTAGGGAGATGAACCAAAATTGGAATTCTACTAATTAATAGAGAGTTAGGATCAAAATATAGAAACCAAGTAGTTATGAAAAGACCCACATATCCCCAAAACTAGGGACCCTTCTCAAAATCCATTTGATAATCAACATGATCAAATATCTGGACAATAAAAAATCGTTGTAAGAAAGAGAGAGCTCACATTTCTTTGTGCAAGTCAAATGAATCCACTAATACAAAGACAAAGTAGGATCCCAATACCCATTAAGTCAACAAATGAACACACCTTTTTCATATGATGAATGTATATGGTTCACCTTAGATGCTAAAATATTCACCATCAACACATCCTCAGCATGTTCCATGATATAGGCACCAGAAATAGGTGAAAACTTTGAAACATTAAGAGTGGTAGAATTTGATTTCACTACATCCCTAAAAGACACCCTAGTGCCCACCACTCCTCCACACAATCTTAGTGCCAATGAAAGAGTTGAATATTTACTAATATGATAAAAATGTTTCTAGGATAGATCCTCCAATTGTTTTCCCTCATAAAGAAGGTGCTACATGGTATTAGCAATCGTCATACTATGCTTCATTTCCCACTTTAAATCCATGACATAGACATTATAATTTACCCACGTGCATAAGGATATCCCAAAGAGAGACTATGCTATAATTTGAAATGTTTTCTTTGTATGAGGATCTCAATCAAATAATGTTTGACCAAGAATTTCTTCAAATGGTTGACATGCAACCATTATGTCAACCACTTTCCATGCATCAAACACTTGGCATGTAGATATTAGATCAAATACTTATCGCACAGGCCTTTCTTCAAACACATGGAAAACATATCCATCATAATATGGAACCTCTTTGCCATCAATTGTTTTGAGTAAATCCCTATCCTGCATCATTACAAGATATTGTAAGCTCTAATTGACCACCTTTTCTATTTTTTCATGTCAAATTTATTCAATTATTTATTCTATGAATGGATAAACCTCATCACCCAATTTCTCCAATGTCTGGT
>SNQJ01S0068684.1:0-11377 GCA_010110895.2 Picea sitchensis | reverse complement strand
CCTACTCTGATACCACTGATCCAGAGTATTTTCAGCATGAAATGAGATCGGAGATCTAATAAAGAAATGCACAGAGATATCGCAGATATTCAATAATATAACATAAATGTATCAGAGATGCAACTATAAACACAGACATATAGTAATACACGATTTTTATTAATGAAATAAATGTATAGAGACTGTAAAAATACAGAGTGAAAGACTCGCTAGAATGGTGGCAGCTTATCTCTGAGAAGAAATGTGACGGCTACTCGCATTCGCAAGAAGATGATTAAAATGAGGCTCTAAAGGCCTTTTTATAATAATCAAGAATGCCAAAAGTCATAGACATCCAAAAACCTAAACCTAGGAGATGAAACGCCAAAAGTCATGTGGGCCCCGTTTGGGTAAGTTAGGACATCAACTTCCCGGGGTCGTAACTTTTGCATACGACCTCCGTTTTAGATGTATGATAGCTCGTTGGAAAGGTATCATCGAGGAGATTCATTTTCAGGGCTCAATTATGCCTTTGGCTATCATTAAGAACCTTGATATCAAAAAACCTTCATTTGGGCCCTCAAAATGGCCCCAAAAGTTAAAAACTACTAAAAATAGTAAATTGCCAACAAAAGTTATGACCCCGAGAAGTTGATGTACTAACTTACCCAAACGGGACCCACATGACTTTTGGCGCTTCATCTCCTAGGGTTAGGTTTTTGGATGTCTATGATAGCTCGTTGGAAAGGTATCGTCGAGGAGATTCATTTTGGGGGCTCAATTATTCCTTTGGCTATCATTAAGAACCTCGATCTCGAAAAACCTTCATTTGGGCCCTCAAAATGGCCCCGGAAGTTAAAAACTGTTAAAAATAGTAAATTGCCAAATTTGCCAAAAAACTATTTTGAGCTAGTCGGAAAAGGTGGGTGGCCACCGATATCCACTTGGATTATAACTATTTAGGACCTCAAAATAAACTTTGTATGACTTAAGGGGAAAAACAAACTAATCCTTAGACAAAAAACCCCCACGCCATCTCAAAGCACTCCACATCAAGTTTTTCTTCGATCAAGTCCTCTTTCCCATATCTCTTAAGAGTCTCAATTAATTTATCCCCTTGTAAGTGGCAACGTACTTAAAAAAAATTCCTTTCCATCCCTATAGAGCTCATTGAATGACTAAGATATCACAAATATGTCATTATGTAGCGGAACAATATGTACAATATTATCACAATGAGAAGGCTTATAAGTTTTCCATCCACGACATTGGATTTTACACAAGATTTAATTGCAGCTAGCAGATGCAAGCCCTCATTTTTCAATGGAAATCGTTGTTTAGGCTTAGTGGAATTGATATTCTTGAACTCTTGTGCCATTGAACTAATTTTCCCTCCTCATTGAATTTAAGAGTAAAAACAACTTAATATTTTTTAATGAAAAAAAAGTCAATTTCCCCTCCTCGTTGAATTTAGAAGTAAAAACAACTTAAAAAATTTTAACGAAAAAAGAAGTGAACATCATTAGCACAATAAAATTTAATTCATGAGTATTGTATAATTAGGGGACTACCTTAAAATTGTTTATGAATACTTTCGTAGCATAGGCAAAATGTAAACCTTTTTAAAAAAAATAAAAATAAAGACACAACTTGATATTTTTATGGAGAAATAAATACAAACAACTTGGTATTTCTATGAAAAAACAAATATAATATAAATATCATTAACACAATATAATTATATCATTATGAGTGTTATAATTAAAATTGAAATTATAATTATATAATTATAAGTACTATAATTGGTTTAATAATAACATTGAAATTATGAATTCTTGTGAGTTAAATAAATGCTTTTAGCATTAACATGTTATGGAAGGCACGATAGAACTTTTTCCATGCACATTTAATTGGCATCATGATTTAATATCTTCCCAATTGATGTCCCCACACATAACATTTAGAGGTTACCACTTCATAAATGTATTGAGTATTCTAGAGCTTCTAATTTCTAAGAAGCACTTGACCAGAACCAAGAGGATAAACCTATCTTTGAAACTTAAAATTTCAAATAAATCTATACAATTTAGGGCTAGGATAGTTAAATTTAATTTTTTCTATGAAACCCTTGAACTCGTTATCTTCATCAAGGGGTAGTGTGTTGCTTCCAAAAATCTCTTGACATTCAATTTTTATTGTTAATCTAGACTCATGGTTTCGACATAGAAACCCATCTTCAATGTTGGATGACAAGAGAAGTAAATTAGCATGGAAAAGGTTTCATTTATCTACCTTAACCACATCTCTAACTTGGAGTTTCTCCCATGCCCTATACCCAAAGATAACATCTCCTTTATGAAAACTCACTCTGTGGGAAATGACCTTCATGTCCTAAATAAACCTCCTCTAATAATCCACAACCTCATTCATACTTTCCTAGATGAAAAAATCCAATGGGGAAATTACAAATTGAAATGACATCTGGTTTTTCATACACAACACAACTATTAGGAGAAAATAAAGGTTTACAACCCTCCAAAACTACTCTGAAAATATTTGAGTAGAATTGTGATAATATTGTACTTGGTTGTGGAGACATAATTGAAGGGATACTTCAAGGGATTTTTACATGTAGATGGCACTCGTTGTGCATAGATACATGGGAGAAACCTAGGCCTTCCAGAGAATGCAACTCCTCTCACTCTAAAACACTTGGCCTCGTGCAAGGGAATGAACACAACTTGTAGCACATGCACATCCAAATATATACACACTAGCATATATATAGTAAAGCATGCCACCATGACATGAGACATAGTTTTTTCGCATAACTTTATTAATATCATACTTACCAAGTTGTGTACATGTTGTTTTTTCCATGGTGAGTTATTATAATAAACATATTATTCTTTGAAAGAGATTCAATATCAGAGATCCTCCAATAATCAATCATTCTTTTGGTGCCTTAAAAAATCAATCCCTCACACTTAGGGAGTGTTGGAGCAGGCTATTTTGGGTAAGGTTTGAGATACAGTGCAGCAAACCACGAAGACAGATAAGGAATGGACAGAGGAAGTAGTGTGTTCCATAGAATGAGGAGAAAGCAGCACGCAAGAAGGCAAAGGAAGCAACGCATTGGGAATTAAGGAAAATCAATGCAAAGTCAAAGCAAGGAATGGTTGGATCGAAGACCAACTGTGCGCAAGGAGTTAATATGTGGACAAACTAGGGTTAGGGTTTTGGTAGTCAATGCAATGGATTTTTACCCATATTTTTGTATAAATATGATGTATGAGTTATATAGGGGATCATCATGAGAACTTGTGTATGAAGAGAAGTACCTTGAAGAACCTTTTTGAGTCTTGAGTCAAAATATCAGTTTTGGAGACTTATGGGGTGTAACTGAGGGTTAGGTCGCAAGTTTTGGAGCTTGGTGCGGCATTAGTCAACCTCACCAGTACTAAATCCTACGATGTAATGCGTGCAACACATAACTTTTGATGAAGAATAATAAATAAGAAGAAGATCTGTGTGGATGTATCCCGGGGGGGTGAACCATGATAAAATATGGTGTCTCTATGTGTGGTTCTTGTATCTGTTGCTTTAACATGATTTTATGATGAATGAATATTTGAATCTGTTAAGGTTAATTTACAACGTGCATGTTATTTTCTTAAGAATGAATGTTAAAAGATGAATAAATGGTAGATTTGAATGATGGTATGGTAGAATGCATGTTGAAGTAAAAGAAGTAATGATATTCCTAACATTCCCATGAGTTCCATCCCTTCCATGATTGCATACACTTGGGTCAAGCAATCACCCATAACCCATCTCAGGTGAGACTGCATTGTGCAATCTGTGCACAATGTTGCCTTTTGGTTTACCATAGGGGGCGATGGTTTCTAGGGTTTTGTTCGAGAACTAAGGTAGAACCCAGGTCAGCCCATACATCCAACAACGCACAAGCCATTTTGTTGGAAATGTATATACAATGGAACCCAAACTAGGCATCTCTATCAAATGTAAAATATATCTCAGTTATGAGTTATATCCATGGTGTTCTATTATCCCACATATGTAAACATTGTTCATGAATATGAGCAAGAGGTGCATTGGGAGAACTCATGTCCAGGAACCCTGATAGTATATTAGCATGTTCATTTCTACTACAAACCTAAGGAATTTTACTGCTATCATCTAGTATAGAATTTCCCATCTGATAGTTCTGTAACATATCCGACCACCTAGAGGTCGGGCTATGCCACTTAAATAGATTTCAACACACCCAACCACCCGCAAGATAGGCACGTTGTAGTCCCAAGACTCAGTTCTCTGATCTCTAATTGGAAGGAAAAGGGTTTCTCAACAATGTTAGGAGCATGCACACCACATGCATAATACAATATCCATGCCACAGCATAAAAGAGATAAACAACGTGCCATGCACAACAAAAAACCAGCAGACAGGCACATTAGAATACATATCTCAGAGATAATTAAATACATAGCAGAATCCATTAAACGGAAAACAGGGAGAGCACTTATCTTTGCAAGTAAACATTCACCAACTATTTGCAGACCAAGGATGTTCCTCCCAACCATATACGTTGTTGTTCATTTACTCTCAACAGTAGGTCACCCCCAAGCCAGGGCTATGAATCCACAAGGATGGGTCCTAGGCCAAGTATAAATACATAGTAGCTAGCTAAGTATCTCTCAGGTTTCCCAACCTCACAACAATCCTAATTTCCAACTCTCTTTTCCCCTCAGCCTGCACAACCCCAAGAAATGAAGACCTTACTCTGCCATGCAGTCTCTGAGGTTGTTCCATTTATCTCCAGGGCTCCAGTGCTACTGGTCAGGAAATATCCCTACTGGAAATTCCAAGGACTCTCAGTTGTGGAAAGTTCCATCCGAACTTCCATCAAGTTCATGCACACAGGCATCCATTCCCTCCTGGAATGATCAGTAAATCATTACAACCATTCAACGATGGCTCTCCTCTTCCTACCATTTGTTTCCATGCTCAGCCTAAGAGAACACGAACTCGCAGTAGTGAGTGAAGAGGAAGAAGAAAAAGTGAACCAGTGAGAAGAGGATGAACCAAGGGAAGAATGACCCCAAAACAGCCCCCAAGGGATGTTTAAATAATTACATGAAGACAAGAGCCACATGGCCTCCCTCCCAAGAATCTTATGTAACCCCTTCTTCTCCATAAAATCAATTATGGGTAAATAAAATAATAATAACAAGACTTAGCCCCTCAATCCCCCTCTCTCATGGAATCATAGCCCCCTATCTCATTTGTCCTTGTCAGTCTTGCAGCCAGTGGTGTATTTTATTAATGTATAGGAAGTGTTACATTTACTAGGCACATTGTCCCCTTTTCAACTTTACCGTCTCACCGTCCTAAGTCATATTTACATAATACATTATAGTTTATAAGGGTTAGAATCAGGATGTTACATCCCCCTCCCCTTATTTTGGCATTGTCCTCAGTGCACAACACCATTCCAATGTTATTAACATTACAATTCTAGGCCCTCTGGCCTTAATTCACACATGCAATCTAGCCCAATCTTATATACATAGGCACTCTGGCCTAAAACATGTATGCATAGGCATTTTGACCCAAAACATGTATGATGATCTTCAGAATTTATATTTATGGCAGCAGTTCCAACCAACAACATCTCCTTCCCTCTCAACCCTACACAACCCAAAGAAATGAGCCCCTTTCTCTCCCATGCAGTCCCTCAGGTTGTTCCACTTCTCCCCGGCTTCAGTGCACTTGGCCAGGAAGTTTCAGAGTTTTGGGTTCCATAATTCCAGTTTTAGCAAGTCCATTGGACTTTCTTCCTTCCATGACTTTGTCATTTAGTTTCTCCAACATCACCTTATTTTCTCTCATAGTCTGGTACTTTTCTATATCTTCAACATTCATCATTTTCCTACAATATTTCAAATTAGCGAGCATGTTAGTTCAAAATTTGTGCATAAAATTCTCATTCTTTCTCATATTGTAAGAGTAAATTCTCATAATCCAATATAATACTTATATGTGTGGTTCATGGATATGCATCCATATGGTTGTCTCGCTAGCTTGGATCACTATTTTCCCTGACATACCCATTGTGTGCATGACCCCAATCAAGAGCTATCAAATTCTCCTCTTCCTTGTGGTCACTCACCTTCCAGGCCCAGGCTCAGGCATCCCCTTCTCTGTTATGCAGTCCCTTAGGCGATCCATCTTGCCTGACCAAGGTTCTCTTGCACAAGAATATTTCTAGGGACACAAGGTTCTCATGTCACAATAGTAGCCTTTTCCATGCTTTCCATCTTGCATATCCAACAGATCATCTGTATTATACACATACAGTCATCATGAGATATCATTATAACCATTTCAAACATAATTGTCAAATATGTTTTATACAGGAAAATAAAATTTTCCAAGCATGATCTTTCTTCTCATAATGGTTGGCTCTGCAGCTATAGATATAAGTCTTCCTATGCGCTTACATCCATGCCATATCCAAGACCATTCTACCTGCAATTTCTTCAATTTACATTCGGCCAAAACAATTCATCACTAATTATCAAATCATAATTCCCAAAACTGTTTTATATAGGAAAAATAAAACTTCTAGACATGAGATTTTTCTCATCACAATTTGACTCTTGCAACAATAGGAATTGGTCTTCTTTATGGGCTTACAACACTGCCATATCCAAGACCCCTTTCCTCCTGCAATTTTAACATTCCTCAGCCAAAACAATTGTCACTATCTCATGTACAAGACATATATTCTCATGGAAATGATTCAAAACAAAATCACAAAGTGCTCTCAGAATTGTTTACAACTACAATTCAATTACTTCTATTAATCCAACTATCAATTGGAATGAACTCATCATTACATACATATGTATTATCAGTCACATAGACTTTTCATAATGCCACATTTAATAAGATAACAATCAATGTGTCAATACCCATGGTCACATCTACACAATGCATCCATGCATTGACTACATAATACCACATAACTATGTCATGTATTTCACCATGATGAGTTGGAAGGTTTGGCCAACGATTCAACACATTATCCACACACTTCCTACTGCTTGCCTAACTATTTGGTTACCTTCCTTTTCCACCCAAACACAACACTAAGAATATAATCCTTAAGTTCTCTTTAGTGTTGGAAAAAAGGTTGCAATCCAAACATCAAATATATAGTAGATACCATCGAGCACTCACATATCGCTATAGACCTTCCATATCCAACCATATAATGGTCTCACACATGACTACCTCTATGGGTATTCATTGTTATATAAGGAGTATGTCTCCTGAATTAACCTGGTTATGATCCCATAACCAATCATAACATAATATGCAATTGACAGTTTATCTAAGTGCATTCTATCATCAATAACACTTACACACTCTAGGCCTTTGACCATTACATATCAATTCAAATACTGAAAATTAACTAAGGGAATCCTTACCTCGATCCCCTTTAACATGTATTCATCAACAGAAACTAAATGCATACCTTCCTAGTTGTTGCCAAACTACTTGTTGTTGTCTAATCAACTGATATTTGTAGAATCTCACAGACTTCCCCCTTCATCATTTTGATCACCATTCCTTCCATCCCCATGGGTCTTCACCTAGATGGAAATTATAAGCAACAACAACATCCACATATTTAACCATGTTGTATCATTTTTCCTGAATACATAAGCCATCCTTTAATCCTAGTCAAACATTATTTCATAATAACAGACTATTCTAAGTTCATCGAGATGTTATATGCATATCCAAGCATGTACATATGCAAAATTACACATCCATATGCACCAAGCTTTTATTGTCAGCATGTCTACTAATGCATATGAAATTTAACTTCATTGTATGCTTCATGCACTCTAGTGCATTCCTGTTTCAATTCACTTATTTATTTATCTATTTCTGTTGTAGTTGGTTGTCCTTGAATTCCTTTAGATCCTTGATGCCTTGTGTGCTCCCATTCTTCTCATCTGCACTATGTTTTCCTGGGTCTGAACATTGTTCCAACCACGTTCCACCTGACCATTCTTTCCCGCTTAGTACCATTCCCCAATGGAAATCCATTTTCATTCAGTGCCACTTTTGAAGTGAGAGAGCATTCTAATTCCTCTGCATTGGCATCTTGCTTCCACTGTGAACTTGATTTAATCTTTTAGACAGTAGATAAGTCATATCTAACAAATCCTTCCCTGGAACTCCTATGCTTGACACATAGAGATTATTCACACACCACCTCTTAAGCTCTTTGCTTCCTTCCACATCAAGCTTGCAATTGTCTACACTTATCTACCTTCAAGGCTATGGCGCCTTACTTTTCCTTTCTATGCCCATTAATGACATTATTCATTTGCTAGCTTCATGTCCCATGTGAGGATTCTTTCTTTTCTAGTACCTCATCCAACTTTTGTAAGCAAAGTCATGCCTCCATGACCCTAACATCTGATCCTATTCTTGAATTGATCTGGTTATACCTCTAATCTTGATAAACTTGCAAGAAGCCATCTTGTTAGAACTATACATATCATACAAAAATTGTCACTTAAATTTACAAGTACCTTTTCATTTAAATGATAATATTATTCTTTAATTAATATCATTTTTCCTTTTTATCCTTTATTTGTAATGCTCATGAATTAACTCTCTTTTAATCATGACTATGTGTCGGTTCTTTTGTCTTCATGAGTTGATCACAGACATGGATCGACTCATTATATCATACTCATGCTTCTTTTGTGTTCTCAGACAGATCATATTTTGATCCTTTATCAATTGTCTGTATTATTCTAGTGTTAACTCTTTGTTGAATTAAATATTTATGAGGTGCTTCCTTCAAACCATTTACATATGACCATATGCACACAACCACGGGTTTATTTATTTGAGCGTTGCCTCTTCTTTTTCCTTTGTTTCTTTATTCCATAAGACCGCAACGTGGTGACCAGGTGCTAAGCTAAGAAGTGATTGATCACTTATCAAAATCAATGGTCACGTCTTAATGTCACGATGAGCTGAACGGTTCTCATTTACTTCGGAACTTCGGCTATTCGTGGCTACTGAATTCTGGAGCAGCAATTCCTCTAAAGTGATTACCCACCAAATGAGTCATAAAGTGGTGGTGACTGCTTGTTCTTGGTTAACACCTCCACTTATGCTATCCTTCCACTTTACTTGATCATTGGTTGGGAAATCTCCCGAAGTAGATCAACGGTTAACGTTGACTTCGATCCTCGGGGCTTCGCAACTTCGAAAACTTCAACCAGGACCAGATCAATGGCCCTCATCCTTTTTCACGATCAATGATCGAGATCCAATTCGGAACTCCGACCTTCAGAGGTCTCAACTTTCCTCTCTTGCTTCCCCCTGGAACGCTTTTACACAGAGTTCATGATCTGTCGACGTTTGTCCTCCCACAAATCAACGGTTGTGAATCGCTTTGGCTCTTCGGGCTTCGAGAGTTTGAAAATATACGCCTTCACTTTCTCCTAGAATTCTTTCACCCGAAGTTGACGATCTGTCGATGCATTTACTCCCGTAGATCAACAGTTGTGAATCATTTCGGCTCTTCGGGCTTCGAGAGTTTCAAACTCTACGCCTTCACTTTCTTCTGGAGCGTTGATCCTCCAAACCGCTGCGAGATCTACTGCCGCATGTCTTCTAGGATCAACGGTCGATATGTACTCTGGACTTTGGGCCTTCAAAAAATTTTGACCCAGTGCAACATGTCACATCTTTCCCCTCTGGAGTGCCCAGATTCTGAACTGCACGATCTGTCGTCACGTGGCGAAATACTAGAAGTGGACACGTGGCCCAATTAGGCGGGTGACACATGTCACATCTAACCGACACCCCAATACTCCATATTCTCAAAAATTACTGACACATGGAACACATCCCATGTTTCCACATCATCCTAGGTGATGTCAGCAAGCCACGTCACTTCAAAATTTCGGGCTTTGGAAATCTCAACCCTCAACTTTTTCCGAAATGCTTTTATCTGAAGCTCGCGATCTACTAATGTGTGTCTCTCATAGATCAACGACTATGATTTATTTGGGTCTTTGGACTTCGGAAACATCAACTTTCAACCTTCACTTTCCCTCAAAGTGCATGGATTTTTGTCGCGTGTTCTCCTAGATCGGACGATCAAGATTCACTTCAGGTCTTCACCCGGAGTCCATGGATTTGCACAACATGTCCTCCTTAATTGGACGGTTGAGATTCGCATTCGATCTCCGGGGTCCAGAAATCTCAATTCTAAACTTCTCCTCACTTTCTTTTTCCCGGAGCGTTTTATTCGGAGCACAGGATCGGTTGACGCGTGTCCTCCTACAAATCGACAGTCCCCAGCTACCTCGAATATTCATAGTTTCGATGTTTGAGCACTAGCATGTCACATCACTGCATGCCTTTCAATTTGCGGGGGCACACATCGACGGTTTGGAGTAACCCGCCTTTCACCCCATAATTCTTCTGACACTGACACATAACCCCTCAATGAAACTGTGGTTTGGATTGCGGGACTGCCTTGGGGAATTAACTCCCATGTAACTTGGTTCCCCTCAATGCCTCATGTTCATCGATCTATCTCCAAGAAATCTAACGGTTGTGACTTAACCTTTGATTCGCTTTCATCAGATGACCCTTGTTCACCTGCCCTCTGATCCAACGATCCCATATCTCTCTTGATCCCATAGTGGTGATCGCTCATGAATTCAAAGAGGATGGTCATGATCCTTCAAACCCTTACAAAGGATCTATGACGTTCTAACTCCTACGTATATTCTACAATTCCATTCCTCCTGAGATTTTCAATTTCATGGTCAGAATTTGATCTCAACCATGAGATTCTGACCAACATACCCAGCCCATACCAGCCTAGTGTTTCAACCAGAAGCTCTGATACTAATCTGTAACATACCCGACCACCCAGAGGTCAGGCTACGCCACTTAAATAGGCTACAACACACCCAACCACCCACAATCTAAGCATGTTGCAGTCCCAAGACTCATTTCTATGATCTCTAATTTGAAGGCAAAGGGTTTCTCAACAATGTTAGGAGCATGTGTTAATTAAGGTTGGTTGTCATTGATGTCAACCCTTGAAGAAAGACCCATAGCACAAAGGTTTGGGTAATAGACCCAATAGTGTTTGATGTAAATATGACTCATTATTGGTTTATCATGGTTGATAAGAAAGCAAATATGGATGAACTCTAAAGTGGTCCCCTTATGGTGAAAGCCCTCACGGGAAGATGCTTTGTGGAGTAAGAGAACCCATGCTTAATTGTGGAATAATGAGATGAAGGAAACTGAATT
>SNQJ01S0068683.1:66804-78989 GCA_010110895.2 Picea sitchensis | reverse complement strand
AGGAAAGTGGGCAAAGTGACCTAGAAGATGTTTTTAAGGAAGCTACTTGGAGAGTATAAATAAGAGGCAAGGCTCTCTCATTTAAGACACACTTGAGAATATTGAATACCTATAGGTTTCTGAGGTAACCAAAGGATATCTAATCCAAATTTCTGAGGAAAGTGAAGAAAATAAGGCCGGAATTCAAGGAAGGATAAATTCTTTTGATGATGCTTTCTAAGGTATGTTTTTTTCAGGTCATCTCACCATTTTCTCAATAATTTTTTTTATAGAATGATTCAGACCATGAAATTTAAATCCCATTGAGGAAACATATCCAAGTATCCGTGGTTAAAAATTCATCTTGTGGGTCGTTGTAGTTTTGGAGTCACACTCCGTGGAAAATAGGGTTTGTGGCTAGTCCTGAAACTAGTAAAAACAAAGTGTTTCGGGTAAAAACGTCATAACTTCTTCATAACAGATCCAAATCCAGTAAGACCAAATTTGTTAGTTAAAGTACAGTCTGTAGTATGCTGTGTAACATTTTTAGATCAATGAAAAACATATTCCATGCGGGGCATGCTCTACAAGGTCGCTCTCTAGAATAAGCTAGAATTCAGCAAGGCGTGCCACTTTTGCCATAATTCCTTTTTTGAGAGGTTTCAAGTAGTGAAACCTGGAGGAATTGCATAAAAAACACTGAATAAAATTGTGTATCAGTTTCATATATTTATTCATTATAGGTACAAAGTTATGATTATTTCAAGTTATGGTTGCTGACTAATCCAAAACTAGTCTTTTGAGACTAAATAAACGTTTGATGAAATTGCTAGTCTCTTGTTGTTAAAGTTGAGAAGATTGAATTAGTCTCTTGTTGTTAAAGTTGAGAAGATTGAAGAATAAGTTGTCACATTGGAAGTAAATTAAAGTTGTCAAGGTCAACAAGAATGTTGAAGAGACAGAAGCATCCACATCAGTTACAGGGAGAATGAAGATAAGCACTCTAGGTTGCTAGAAAAGAAGAATGAAGAAAAATAGGAAAGAGTTATGCAGAAGTACTAAAGGAAGGAATCATAATAACCAGAATCTAAGAAATATAACTATTGAAGATACATATTCATGAATACCATCCATGTTCAAGACACAAAGAAGTTTCAATCATGATCATGATCAGTCAAGACAAAAATTCAGAAGGACTATGCCACAAAGAAGATCATTCACTCCCCAGGTATGCAAATTTATTTTATGGTCATTGTTTTATTGTACCAAATTTGGACATAAGGTTGTAGATTGCAGGATTATAAAATAAATGTTCAAGCAAGAAGTGCTTATGTGTCCATAGTTATGAAATTTGCAACATTGAGTGTTACAAATTTCATAACTATGGACAACATAGCTATGATTGTAGAAGCATGATCGATATTTCCATGAAAGAGAATACTAATATCAAATATAAGAAAGCAAGGGATAAGAAAACATGAAGAACAGGTGAACAAAGAACAGGCAAATTGCGGAGATCGCAATATTGGCAATAAAACGAGATGATGAATTTTCTACAGAGAAAAGAAAGATGTCAAGATACAAGGTTTGGAAAATAACTGAAAGTTATACTAAGGGCAAGTGAATAAGGAATAGGTTCAAGATATTGCAATTTTCAGTCATTGTAGTGAAATATGAATCCACAGACAGAAAGAAGCCGGAGCTCAGAGAGATAATGAATCTTACCAATGAAGATGATGATGAATCTACTAATGAAGATGATGATGAATACACATCAGAGCATGAATTGTTCGGAGCCATCCGGTTTAGAGACTCCTAGATAATATGAAAAATAGACAAGGGGAGTCTATGCAATAACTGTGACAGACCAAAGAACCATCCTTCGCTAACTCAGAGTTTGAGAAGATAGATTTAGAAAGTAATCAGTTAGCAGAAGCATATTTGATAGTATAATGATAAATGGGTTAGCATTATGGAGAGTTGCGCAAGTAGATCTCTGGATAGTATGGACATAGATGGATTGTAAGAACACTTAGCAGGTTTAGATAGATATATTATAGTGGATGAGATCATGGATTCATAGATTGGTTCACAAAGTGGTTCATAGACAAAGAACATTAATTGCCAATGGATGATAATTACACAGTAAATGGCTCTCAAAACAATGTTAATGGATTGCTAAATTGACAAAGATATTTTTGAAACAGGGAAGTGCATACAACACTCCACATTCAAAATAGAGTAATACTCAGAAACAACACTGACAAACTCCTAATGAGATGGAAAAGGAAGACACCAAATGTGAAGCACTTCAGAGTTTTGAAAGCAAATGCCATCAAAAGAGAATATGGAAGAATGGGAAAATTTGACTCTCGTGTGGACAAATGAGTACTTGTTGGTTACTTCCTCAAGTATTAAGGAAAGCATACAATTTGTTACAATTCAATATTGAATGCACCAGGGAGTTAATTCAACGTACCAGTTAATGAAACAGGCAAGACGAATCAAAGGAAGAAGAAAATGAATCAATGGAACAACCTTCCGAAGAAGAAGGAGAAGATGAAAAGGAAATAGAAGAGGAAGATGAACAGAACTGACAGAAACATAAGAGAAAGTTCTCATCAGCAAGTCTCCAAAGACACCCAGCAAATGAGTACAGAAGAATCATCATTCAGACCAGATTGACAGAAAAAAAGATGCAAGAGCTGAGACTAGAAGAAGAATCCCTTCACTGGAAAGACACCTGAAGCACTCTGACTAAATTAGAGACTTGATAATATTCCAGATCATTAGGATTTGACAGTTGAGAATAATGAAGATGGATTATCAGATACTGTATGCAAAGGATATAACAGATTGAATGAATCGACTTTGAAGAGACATTTCCAGTCTCTTACCTCCAGAATGGAAACAATCCATTTTATTTTAGCCTATGCATGCTTCAAAAATGTTAAAGCATATCAGATGGACTTAAAATCAAATTTTTGAATGTATTGAAGAAGAAGTCTACATTGAACAACCGGATAAGTATCTCGTGATCGTGCATGGTTCTAAAAGGAAAAGTAAAACAACCTTCTACATCAAGGTAAGTCAAGGTAATATTTTATTAATTGAATTCTTATGTTGATGATATTATTTTTGGTAGTGATACATTTACTGTGTTATTAGAAATTTGCAAAAAGATATGTAGAATGAATTTCTGAAATGTCGCTACTTGGAGAACTATCCTTCTTGGCACTTCGTGAAATAAAAGAAACCAAGGAATTTTATTTTTCAAACCAAGTATATCGAGAAATGCTAAAGAGGTCTGCATTGAAGATTGCAAACTAGTTATCAATTCCATGCAAACCAGTTGCAAGTTTTGCAAGTTGAGCAAAGATGATGATTCAAAGTCTACGTGATCGCAGGAAATACATGTCAATGATTGGGATCCTACTATATGTGATAGCATCTAGACCGTATGTAATGTAGGCGCTAGGATAGGTGGACGATTTCAAGCAAAGACTAAAGGAGTCACATGTATTAGAAGTGAGGAGGATTTTCAGATATTTCAAATGAACATAAGAGTTTGGATTATGGTATCCAAAAGGAAAGAATCTATCACTAATTTCCTGCCACGATGCATATTAAAGCTGATGACTGACGCAAAGTACTAGTGGAGCAATGTTCTACTCGGTGAGTGTTTAGTATCATGGCTAGAAAGAAACAATCATCCGTGATTCTATTCAATACCGAGGTAGAGTATATTGCAACAACATCATGTTGTACACATGTTCTTTGGATGAAACAAACTTTGACAGATATACAAAGTTGAGTATTATGAGCCCATTCCAATATAATATTGTGATAATACAAGTGCCATTAGTATCTCGAACCCGATGATGCACTCCAAGACGGCTAATATCTCCAATAAAGTACTACTTTCATGGGAGTTTCTTTTAAAAGACCATTAGAGTTGAGTATACAAAAATAACAAGTGGAAGACATCTTCATAAACCACTTCCATGGGAATCCTTGAATATCTTCACCAGAGACTATGGATTTATTTCTACTCCAAATGAATGCTTATATTATATGTCTTTAGATTTTACACACGAGGAAGCACCATAAGAGGATAGTTCGCCTGTGGGAGCATCCCCGGAAGGAAATATACCTTTCCATTGATGACAAAGGGAAGAGATTTCATCATGCAGAGGACAGAGGTATAGGACAAAGGCATTAAGTCCGGTGGGAGCAGGAGGATATGGATTTTTTCATCAAAGTGTTGCCATCAAAGCCAAAGGGGAGATCATTGACATGTTGGTTGTCATCGATGTCAACCCTTGAAGAAAGCCCCGTACCACAAAATGTTGGGTAATGGACCCAATATTGTTTGATTTAAAGATGACTCGCTATTTTCTTTCATGTTTGATAATAAGTAGAAATGGATGAACTCCAAAGTGTTCCCCTTATGGTGAAAGCCCTCACGGTGAAGACACTTTATGATTGAGTTATCCTAGAGAACCAATGGTTATTTATGGAATAAATGAGATGAAAACCAAGGAATTTTTCGGGGCTGAAACTATCCTATATGGATAGTGTTTGTTATTCCATTTATGGTATGTGGAACGTCATTGTTCCATCATATGAGAGTTATGACCATGAGAAGTTGGAGAACCTGTGTTTGGGTAATGGACCCAGTTTGTCAAGTTGATGGATAGCGCATTGTGCCTTTGATACATTTTCAGGTAATACTATTTTATATGTATATAACATGTCATTCCATTTCTCGGTGGTAAGGGGAACGCCACATAACTCCTCCATTTGAGAGCGTGGCCTTACAAAGTCAGAGGACCCTTGTCATCTATAAGCCCCAATAGGTCAAAGTAGTCAAAGGTTTAAGAGATTTTAAAAGCTAGTAAATAATAAAGTGAGGAGCTTATACTATGATTAAAGTGAATACAAAAATAAATTCATCCAATAATAAATTTAATGGAGAAATGAAGCGGGTTAACCCTAAAATAAGTAAACCGGGCAAAGTGACCTAGAAGATGTTTTAAGGAAGCTACTTGGAGAAAGTATAAATAAGAGGCAAGGCTCTCATTTAAGACACAATTTGAGAATAATATTGGAATATCTATGGTGTAAGGAGGTAACCAAAGGATATCTTAACCGAATTTCTGAGGAAAGGAAGAAAAGAAGGCAGTCGCATCTCAAGGAAGGATAAATTCTTTTTGATGATGCTTCTAAGGCATGTTTTTTTTTTTTTTTCTGTGTCATTCTCACCATTTTGCAATAAATTGTTTTTCTAGAATGATCCAGGAACTTGAAATTGCGATGATATTTGGTGAAACATATCCAAGTATATGTGGTAAAAATTCATCTTGTGGGTCTTTGGTATTTTGGAGTTACACTCCATGGAAAAGGGTTTGTGACTAGTCCTTAAACTAGTCAAAACAAGTGTTTCGGAAAGTAAAATGCCATAACTTCTTCATAATAGATAAAAATTGAGTAATACCAATTGTGTTGGTTAGATTAAATTTCCCAGATTCCTTTGTAACATTTTCAGATCAATTCAACACATATTCCATGTAGCACGCTTTACAAGGTCACTCTCAGAATAAGCCGTAATTAATCAAGGTGTGCCACTTTTGCCATAACTCCTTTTATGAAAAGTTCCAAGTAGTGAAACCTAAATTGCATAAAAACATAAAGAACATTGTATATCAGTTTCACATCTTTATTCATTACAAAAGTACGAGTAAGGATTATTTCAAGTTAGGGTTGTTGACTAATCCAAAACTAGTCTTGTGAGACCAAAGAAACGCTTTGGATGAAAATGCTAGTCTCTTTGTTGTTAAAGTTAAGGAAGGCTTGAAAGTATGTGACTACATACACTAGGCCTATTATAGAGTTAAAAATCATATTTGGATGATGAAATTGATGAGGATTTTATTGAGGTACAAGTTGGGTACATGGTTGAGACAAGTAGTTGAGTTGGCACATGCTATTAAGGTGTGTAGTTGATGATGTTGGTACATATTGACTGATGAGTCATAGTTGATGAGTACTTGACACATGATTGGTACATACTTGGAACATGGTTGGTTGCACTTTTTTATGGTATAGGTTGATTACAGATTGTTTGGTACAGGTTGGTGCATGGTTGATGCACTTGTTTATGGTACAGGTTGATTACATATTGTTTGGTACAGGTTGGTGCATGGTTGATGCACTTTCTTATGGTACAGGTTGGTGCATGGTTTATGCACTTGTTTATGGTATGGGTTGATTACAGGTTGATGTACAGGTTGATGCATGCTTCAAGTTTATTGGTACAGGTTTACAACGATACATCTCACAGTGATAGTGTGACAGTGGTTCCATCATTCTACTTCTACTTTAGGGTGGTTGGATGGGGCAAGGAAAGTTGGTTGTAGATGGAGAACATAGGGGGTTGTAGTCTCCTTCTGGTTGTAGCCAGAGAATTGGGGAGTTGGAGCTTCCCTCAGGTTGTAGCCTGAGAAACTAGAGGGTTGAAGCCTCCTTCCAGTTGTAGTTGGAAAACAAAGGAAGTTGGTGCTTCGAATGAATGTAATTCTTCAAGACATATAAGAAAAATAATTCCATGGTTTTCTCCCGCTTTGGGTTTCCACGTAAAACACTGGTGTACTATGTATGTGTATGATTGTTCATTGCTTATTTACTCTGTAGTTATTGGATTATAATGCTACATTGATATAACACTTGGATTATATGGTTAAAAAGGATTAAATTGCTCTATTACTAATTCACCCCCCCCCTAGCAATCCAAAAAATATAACACTATGCATCCACAATATAATAACGTGCAACCACAATATAACCCCATGCAATATAATCAGGTGCCTCAGTACAACACACTACAAGGAGGTCAAACTAGCTACAAAGGTGGAGGACGAGTTAGAGGAGGATTTGGAAGAGGCAGAAGTCAAGTAGTGTGCCACAACTTCCAACAACCAGGACATTATGCAAGGGAATGTCCACTTCCACCTGCGACATGTATGTACTGTCATGAAACAAACCATGATACAGAATACCATCCAACATTATTTGGGAAGATCCAGGATAAGAGGAATTAGAACAATCAAAATGTTCATTGGATATCTACAGAATCTAGGGATGATGGAAGAAATATCACATAGTCACACGTGGAGGAGATAAGATAGGAACTGACGCAGTAAGACATGACCTAGTGCGATATCAATGGGTGAAGAAGAATACTGAACCACATAAGCAGTTTGATGTGGGGAAAGAAAAAGAAACATTCAAGGAGGCCATACAGGAGTTCGTAAAACAAGATGTTGCCTCTACATCAACTGCACAACATACTCAGAATGCACAAATGTATGAAATGTCGTTATCAATGGACCACACCAATGAAGCACAACCATTGGGACAAGTAAGTACCATAAATAATTTTCTGCAATCCCGTGTCAAAATACTGAATGATCCATCATCTTTTTAAATTTTGCAAAAAATGTTGGGAAGATGTAACACAGAGGTAGAGGGAGAGTTAGAGAAAAAAACAATCAGTCACCTCCATACAAGAAAGAGGACAAGTAGGGAATTCAGAATGAATGCTAACATTGGAGATTTCAATACGGGGGATATTATACTAGATTTAGGCTCTGAGGTAAATGTGTTACCCAAGAAGACATGGTAGTGTATGGAAGAGCCCACACCAGGCTATTCACCTGTCCAGTTGAAGTTAGCAAATCAACATAGAGTTCTACCAATTGGAAGGCTTAAGGGTATGACAATAGATCTAGATGGAGTGCGCACTAAGGCAGACTTCAACGTGATAGAAATAGTGGATGGCACAACACCTTATCCAACATTGCTTGGATTGGATTGGGAATTTGATAACCAGTCCATAATCAAATTGAAAACAAGGAAGATGAAATTTGAATCAGGAGAATACAGAGTCATTGAACAATTAGATCAATCAGAAGGAGAGAGGTTTGTAGAGCCCACTTACTTAGATCTAAAGGAAATAAACTAGTTGTATAGAACCACCGCACGAGAAGAAGATTATTTTAACCCAAGTACATATGGGGTACTTAGCTAGAGGAGCATCACATCATGTGCTTCTAAATCAGGTACAGGTTTGGATAATTGGCAACAAAGATTACATGAAGTCTCCGCAAGAAGGTGCGTAAGAATAGACCGCACAGTAAGATGGGTGGGTACCGAGATCATAGAACCTACCAATTTTCATCGGGTGAATGACTTAGAAGAATTCCTAACAAGATAAAAAGATGAAGTGTTATAGAATCATAGGCTCTTATCCCTAGACATTGCACTCAAGGAAACACCTGCAAGATGGTGGTGCAAGCACAAGGAAATAGTTAAGGACTCGTACGTATGTAATCTACTACTGCTCATTCGATTCGGTGCATAGTAGAGGAGAAATAAGATGCAGAGATTTGATGGACAGGGGACACCAACAGAACATTTGGAGAAATGTAGAACACAATGGTGGATGAAACTACCATAGGAATGGCCTCATCACTTCATCCATACATTGGAAGGAATTCCAGAAAACTGGTATGTAGACAAGGAACTGCACAGAGGCACTGCAGGATGGACAACACTACAACAAAAATTTATAGAAACCTTCTCATTTGAACATGATAACCCCAACATTTATTCAATACTAAAACATATAAGAGGGGTGATATTTATTGATGAACCAGAGGTTGAACTCATAACAGAATACCAAAAATAGAACATGCAAACAGTCAAAGAACTACTGTCATGCTATCATGTGGAAGAAGAAACACCAGATGAAGATGACCCACACAATATTCATATTACAGAAATTGAAGGAGAAAGAGAGGTGGAAGGTCCATCTTTGGAATCAAAAGTATTTGCTTCACCTATCAAAGTGAATAAGTCAACATTGGGACAATTGATAATCATAAAATGGCAAGTATTGGAGACTATTGGGATGAACAAACAATGGAAGAAATAACAGAGTTACTGCACGAATACAATGACATGTTACCCACAACCTTTACAGAGATGAAAGGCACAACATGACAACCAGGAGAGATGAAGATACCTCTCAAACCTGAGGCAAGACCTGTCAGAAAGAGACCGTACAGACTGAATCCAGTATACAAGCATAAAGTAAAGGCTAAAATTGGTAGAATGTTAGAAGCCAGTATCATAGAACCAGTAGAGGAATCTGGATGGATAAGACCTATGGTAGTGCAAGAAAAGAAACAAGGGGGGATAAGGATTTGTGTAGACTCGAGGAAACTGAATGATGCTTGCCTACATGATCCTTTTCCTACCCCTTTCATATATGAGGTCCTAGAAAATGTGGGAGGCCAGGAAGCATACTCATTTACAAATGGATTCTCAAGTTACCATAAGATCAAGATACCTCCAAAAGACAGGTATAAAACTACTTTTGCTACAGAATGGGGATCATACCAGTACACAGTCATGCCTTTTGGGCTGAAGAATACACCAACCATATTTTCAAGAGTAGTCATAGATGTCTTTAAAGAATTCATACACCGGTTTTTAGAAGTATATCTGGATGACTGGACTGTATATAGTCTGTTAAAAGACCATGTAGAAGTAGTAAGGCTAATGTTGGAAAGATGCAGGTAGTGTCAGATATCATTGAATATAAAGAAATGCATTTTTTGGACACCTTTTGGAATACTGTTGGGACATATAGTCTGTAAACAAGGGTTATTGGTGGATCCTATTAAGATTGCAGTCATTTTCAACTTACCACCGCCAAAATCAGTGCACCAATTGAGAGCAACACTCGGACATACATGATATTACAGGAAATTCATAAAGGGATATGCACAGATTACTACGCCAATGGAAAAATTGTTGAATAAGGATACCATATTTCAGTGGAATGAAGACTATCAACAAGGGTTGGACACTTTAAAATAAAAGATGGTCACAACACCTATCCTAGTATTCCCAGACTAGGAAAAGACATTTCATGTGCATGTATATGCATCGACCATAACACTTGGAGCAATTCTGGGAAAACCAAGAGTAGGGGATTTAGACCATCCTATAGCCTTTGCAAGTAGAAAATTGTCAGAATCCGAGCAGAATTACAACACCACAGAAAGAGAAGGCTTATCCATGGTATATGCACTTCAGAAGTTCATGCACTATTTGCTAGGAAAACATTTTAAGATGTTCACAGATCATTCTGCCCTAAAATATTTAGTCAACAAGCCAATTTTGGGGGGGAGGATATGTAGATGGATGTTTTTATTTCAATAATTTGATTTTGAAGTGATCGTCAAACTAGAGAAGCTGAATGCAGGATCAGATCACCTGTGAAGGGTCACTAATGGAGAGGAACCTACCAACCTCGAAGACAACTTCCCTGATGCACAATTGTTTTCAGTACAAATAGTTGCTGAATATTTTGTTGATATTATTGAATACTTAAGTATAGGGATTGCAACACAAGAATTTAGCATTGCACAGTCTGGTATTCAGAGCCACATACTATCAACTGATTGCAAGACACTTATATAAAATGGGCACATATAACATTTTGAGAAGGTGCGTATTAGAGCATGAATGGCCTAGAATTTTGGCAGAAGCTCAATAGGGAATAACTGGAGGAAATAATGCAGGAAAATATATCGCAAAGAAGGTATTGCACGCAATACTATGGTGTCCAACAATCCACAGAGATGCTAAGGAATATTTCCAACAATTTGATGTCTGTCAGAGGGTTGGAAAACCCAACATAAAGGATGAGATGCCCCTAAGACCACAAGTAACTTTGCAATTATTTGACAAATGAGAAATAGACTTTGTTGGGCCAATCCATCCACCAAAAAAATGGTTATTAGTGAGATATATCATCACTGAGACATAATATTTAACAAGATGGGCATAAGCAACACCAGTTAAAGACTATAGCCCAGAGACAACAACACACTTCCTGTTTGAGCAAGTGATTACTAGATTTGGATGTCCAAGAATTTTGATGAGTGACCAAGGTACTCACTTCATCAACAACACTATCAGGGATATGAATGAGGAGTTTGAAGTATATCACCAGAAGAGTACACCTTACCATCCTCAGGCAAATGGAACAGTAGAAGCCTTCAATTAGATCTTGGAGAATGCTATGAAAAAGATCTGTAATTCCAACAAGGATGACTAGGATTTGAAAATACCAATATTACTATGGGTATACAAGACTACATGCAAGAAGTTGTCAGGGCATACACCATTTAGGTTGGTGTATGGGAAGGAAGCAATAGTACCAATATAATTTCTGGTACCCAGTCAACACGTCACAAAAATTAGTAACATGACATAAAGAGGCACAGTAAAGGAAAGGATAAATCAACTAATGGAGATGGAAGAGGATAGTATACTGGCAGGATTTCATCAAGAAGTACAGAAAGTGAGAGACAAATCCTAGCATGATAGACATATCAAGCGGAAGAGTTTCAAGGAAGGAGACCTAGTCTTTCTCTATGACAATAAATTTTTTCAACATCCTGGTAAGTTTAGAATGCATTGGCTAGGTCCCTATGAAGTAAAGGATGTCATGGATGGGGGATCTGTGCGGCTAAAGTATTTGGTAGGAACATAACTGAAAGGAAGGATCAACGGGATTCAACTGAAATTGTACAAGGACAATCAACCTCCTAACAATTAAAATTTACAACGCAATGAGAAATACATGTACATAATGTAATATAGTAGAAGCTAGGATAGAAAAATGACAAAAAGAAATAAAAAGGATAAAAAGAAGGAAAAAGAAATACAAAAATAGAAAAGAAAGAAAATACAAAAATTACTGGGGAATATTGTGTGCAGAAAAAGTAGACTCAGCGTGACAAAAGGGGAAAATGTGATGGGTAACATAAAGAAAAATACTATGCACTAACTAAAAATCATAGCAGAAATGCACGATGCACTTAAAAAATTCAGTGCACCGAAAAAAGGACAAACGGTCAGAAAAGCGAAAAATGATGGTTATGGAAAAAAGGCACCAACTAGCGGCATTTATAAAATTAAATGGAACGTACTCGTAAATATTTATTTCATTAATTGCATCCAGGGAAGCTTCTCTGAGAAGCTTCAAGACATTTATGGAACCTTCTATATAAAGGGGCAATGCAGAGAGATTACAACTTATTGTGAAATTGCAAACTTGCAGCGATAGA
>SNQJ01S0068683.1:55897-66794 GCA_010110895.2 Picea sitchensis | reverse complement strand
CCTTTATTCTCACTTCAAAATGCATATTTATACAAACTTCTAAACGCTAGCATCTCAATTGTTCCAGAATTTTTTGGTTACAAAATGGGAAATTTATGCGTTTCACTTCTTTGTCTTTGTCCTCCTTCCTGCGGGTAGAGAACCTTCCTTTCCTTACTCTTTGGGTTCTAAAAATAGAATAGGCAGACATCTGTCATTATTTGACGCCATAAGCTTGCCCTTTCACCTGCTCGGTGCAAGTGATGCACCTCTCCACCAAGTGGTCTATCAACCTGGTAGGCTCTGCTTAGTCTCTCACTTCAAGAGTGTAACAATTCTTCACCAGCTGTGGTAAACTCTTTCCCACTTTTCGGTCCTCTGCGATGATGGGGAATAATTGTAAATTTGGTTGTACTAACCATTTGTCCATTTGGGTCATATCAACCTGGCTGATCTGGGATATCTCCACTTGCTGCTCCTCCATGTTTTCTTTGATGTCCAATAGATGTTTAGCTATATTGATTTTTCCCAGTGTCCCATCACTGCTCTCCTTATCAATATCTAGGAAACCTTTACTTATTAAAGAGAACATTTCCTCACAAAAATTCTTTACTTCGTTAGCTCTCCCCCTGCTTTTCGATATGTTCTGCTCCCAGAACTTCAACAGGATATTACCTCTGGTTTGTTCTGTGATGGATAATTTTGAGGTGCTGACCGTCTCTATCTTCACTGTAGCTATAACAACGTCTTGGAAAGCGACCCGTGATGCCCCGACTTCTCTTTCTTTCGAAGAAATGTTCTCTAATATCTTCTCTATCATCTGGAAATGGTTTTGAATGGTTCTCACCTTTTCCAGCAAGTTTTTTTGAGCCGTAAGTACCTTATGTCGAATTTTGGCGGCCTGTGATCTGAACATTTCTATGTCTACAACATGTTTCTCGGCCACCTCCAATTTCGACTGCAACTCTATAATCTGTTGCCTCTGTTGGCTTACCTGTGTTTGGCTAGTTTGTGTCGACTGGTGCACCAGCTCGAGGTCAGACCTGAGCTTCTTGATTTCGTGCAGGTCGGCTATTCGGGCTTCCTCAAGGCTCCTGCTCACCTCATCCCTAACATTCGCTTAGGCAGTAGCTACCTTAGCTTCCAATTTACTAATCAGGAGGTTCTTTCGTTTCAACTAGGCTGTCAAAGTGCCAACTGAGTACTGATTGGCTGTAGCATAATCCCCTAGCGTCTTAGCTATCTCCTCTACAAATGTTTCCTCTATTGCACCCTCTTTTTGATAAAATCCTTGCCTTACCACAACCTTTCTTTTCTTGTCAAAGAAAAATTCGTTGGGAGGCAACTCCTCTACAGAATAGGTGTCTGTTCTTCATTGAAAATCCATCCCTCGTCAGGATTCCCATTTGTGAATTGCAAGGGTGTGACAATAGCAATCGGACTGTCAATTTGCTTGGATGCTTATTTTGGGGTGACTTCAATAACCGACTCATTTGGCATGAGCGAAAGTGAGTCGCTCGATCCCTGCGAAGGTATCTCTGCTTGGCCTTGGGCCTGCTTGCCTGGTGCGCCCTTTTCGGGGTTTCCTTTCTGCTTCTAGAGGCCTTAGGCTCCTATCTCTGAGGTTCCAACCTCCCTGGTTTTCCCTTGGTCCTTCTCCCCACTAGGACTCAAGTCCTTTTCACCTTTGGCTCCCATCTTCTTTGTAACTGGAAGCTCTGGGGCTTCACCCTGTAAAATATGGGGGAGACAACTCTGTCGGTGTTCCCGAAACTTCAAAAATTCGGCCATGTCTCTGGGTGGCAAGGATTGAATCTGACTTAGGACTTTTGTGAAGGAACTCGTGCGCTGGAATATTTCGTCATGTGGGGAATCCTCATGTTCATATCTCTTCAGGCCACAACTTGCCAGGTGATTGCTCACAACTTTACTAGGGTCATGCTTCTTAAACTCAATGTCCACCAGCTTCATTTCTTCCAGATTCGCAGCCTTGGCTTTGGCATGGCCAAAATCTAACAAGGAATATGCACCAATAAGAATAGGGAAGGGTGACCATACCTATTTTGATACTCCTTTGAGCTCCTTGCTTATCCTGCTGAGAGACTGTCTATCGATCTCTTGGCATAATAGCTTATCTGGCAGGAATAGCGGGAGGGAATATGGAGGGACAAAGGTGCCAAAAACCCTGATATACAAAAATTTCACCTCTAGCTACCAATCTGCCATGCTGCTCAGGCTAGTCGCAACACTATCTGATATCCTGGGCAGCGGCTGGCCAAAAATGGCGACATGCAGTGGCACCATTACCTAGTTGAAGATCTTGTAGATGAATTCTTTGGCCTTATCCTCCCAAATCTTTGAGTGGTAGACATGGATGGGATCTGTACTAGATGGAGTCCAGCTCCATCTCATTAAAGGGAAAGGCGTCAGGAAACAAATGGCATCTATGATGTAGGCGGGCATGAAAAACAAAGTTGCTTTCCCACTCGCCTTCTGCGCTAGATATTCGGTAACTCAACTGGTTAAACTGTTCGACAACATTTTGGCCCAGTCGAAAGAAATACCTTCAACGACTGTATGAATCAGAGGCACCCATGGGAGAAAACAATGTGTGGTGTCCTCCCTCCCATACAACCTATAGGCCATCATTTCTATATACCTGAATGGTGGCGCTAAGGAGGAGACTGAATAAATTCCATTAGAGTCTGCCCTGAATTTTGCGGGGTGCGAAACCCAATCACTGATTAGACCAGACAAGTTTCTGCCGTATTGCTCACATTCCTTCTCCTTGAAACCTTCCAGAAACTCGACATTGTGCACAAATTTTGGTGTGGGTGATAGCTGATACATTGCCTGCAAATGTTATAGTCTAAAAGTCCCAACCGTCACCTTCTGTTCGTTGATAATAGTCCTGGTTGGGATATCCACATGGTCTAGCGCCCATCTGATCATATCATAATAGGGAAGGAGCCGTGGCCTTGCCGCTATTTTGTGCATCTCTGCTTGAATGACGATTTTGTATCTGGTGTCCAAATCATCCTTCTCATTATCGCTGGAATCATCTGAACAATTCACTGATTCGGACTGGAGAATGTCGGAGATGTATGTCCAGGTTTTGACAATATTAATGCTTCGGGGTGAAGTATCGGAAACAACATCAGAGCCCTGACTTGAACTTTCAGAAGCTGTCTTGAACGCCTTTCGTGAAGTCATGAAAGAGAATTTTGTATGCAAATCACCTGTAGTAAGAATTGTGAATACAGATAGAAGTTATCCTGATGAAAAAGCTCTACGCGCAAAATAGAAATAAAATTGAAATAATGAAACAAAACCCTCAGCTTTAATATTTCAACTTTGCGTGAGTCCTTGCTGACAGAACCGTCAAATCATTTAATGGAAAGATTTAGGCGTGAGATGAGATCTTATTTTCCAATAACTCACCACGATTCAAATCATTGCCATAAATGTTTAAAAGATTTGTGATAATAAAGAAATGCGGAAACATTCAAAAAACTCATCTGTAGACTACGTATGTCAAAGGCCCTTTAAGGCATTAATTAATTTATTTAATTTCTTTTACTTTGTACCTTCAACTCTCGAAACCTCTTTTTGGCGTTTTCCATCTCGGATAATTTCGTTTTTAGTCTTGGAATCCAAAATACCCAAAATCGTGATGGCGCGATTTAGTTAAAAAAAATCGTGATATGACTTAAGTTCTTAATTAACCCATGCTTAATTAATATAAATCTCGACTTCGTGACTCAGGGCTACAAAGGTATAGCTTTTTGGGAGAGCGATTTTTGAGTCGCGAAACCCCGACAATGCTTAACTAGGGTTTAAAGTGACTTACCCCTGACACCAACCTGGGTGAACTTTTGAAACCATTTTGCGACTTCGCATATCGGAGTTTGGAAACCTTGCAACTTGTAACTCCTGAAGCGCAATAGCATGAGGTAATAAAAGTGATAGACTCACTTAATGGTTAGGCGACAATGACTTAGGACTATAACGACTATCGCCACTTCACATGTCGGGGTAAACTTTTGGTTGCAAGGATTATATTTCAACCACTTGTAAAAGGCGGCTTCAACATAGGCTCCAACTAGGGATCCCGTCTCCCTGGGAGACGGGAAGAACAGTAGACCACGTGCCTGTATTGGGTAAATGGATTCATTGGTTTCTTTTTGTGAAACTTGTTAAAGGAAGGGGATACAGAGGGAAAAAGAGATTTCGTCTTTACCTATGAAAATCTTTTCAACATTCAACTGCGTTCTAAACTCAGCTGCAGCCTTCTAGATGACTTTCTCCTTCTCGATACTGAATTCAAGTCTGCTTTAAGATAATCAAAACAATCCTAGGAAATTCAACAGATCCTGTGGATTTTGGCTTGCATCAAATGAAGTAAATTTCATGCTTTTGATCGGGGGGGTTTCCTGTCTGAACTTGGGGTGCAGATTCGGTTTTGAAAAGGCTAGTTACCAAAGTGGAGTGAAAATTACGTGTGACAACCTTACAGATATCTCAGATATTTCTTCACTGCCAACGAGCCTGTTCAGTACCCCGGTGAAGTTATCTAGCCCTTTTTACTGAATTTCCTTTCACCACTTCGAATCATAATTATGTATTTAAATGCTGAGAAGAGTGAAATCATTTGTGAATTTCCTTTCATCGTCTTCTTGGACTAGATGGGGGCAATCAAATATGAATTTCCTTTCACCATCTGTCTTATATTTTACTTTTTTAAAACACGAAGTGGGGGAAATAAGTTTGTATAAGGCATACCAAAGATGATATCTGTGTAATATTCACAGTGGAGGTCTGTCAACTTGCTTTGATTAGTTGGCACCAATATTCTCTTAACTTTCAAAACACCTTAGCCCACAGGGAAAATGGGAAAAATTACTTCCGAGGGCCTTCCTTTGAGCAAGCCCCAATCCTTCGAAGACTGTTAAAAAACCTAGAAGAGTCAAGATCAACCTACGCATGACTTTGTTTAGTAGGAGACTGAGGAGTTTATGAGGACTGACTTACTTTATAATATCTGTTTTCCATCTTCCAGAGCTAAAACGTAACCTCTTCTCCCCTGTAGGAAACACAGAAAGGTGTCTGGTTTTGAAGAAGGTAAATCCAGGGATAGAAAAAGGGCGATGGAGAAAGGCCTGGACTTCAAAAAAATAGAGGTCATGGATTACACCCGACTCTTGGAACCCTTTCTCGGAGACTCTTTACTCCCTCTGCTTAATTTAATTTCCTCTTATCTTTATCCGGGTGAAACTTTTAGGACCCAGAGTAAGAAGTCATTCTTTTAATGACNGGTCATGGATTAAACCCAACTCTTGGAACCCTTTCTCGGAGACACTTTACTCCCTCTGTTTATTTTAATTACCTCTTATCTTTATTCGGGTGAAACTTTTAGGACCCAGAGTAAGAAGTCATTCTTTAAAAGACATATCAGGATAAAACAACATACTTATGAGACCGTCATGGCACTTTAGCGATACTTGTTTGAAAAACAGACATCTCCGGAACTCGTACCTTTGCCTTACCATTTCGTTCTCTTCTTAAATAACGGAAATTTTTTTTCTATCACTTGTTTTCGGCGAATTGATTCTTCGGTATATGACCATCTGTTTATTCCTTTCTCTCATTTGGGCTGCAAGCCGAGATCCTGCAAGGGAACAACACAAAGAGTATTAGGGCTATACAAGATTTGAATGCGTTGAAAATTTTGTATCCCCACTTCTAGAAAAACATTGACCTATTTTATTTGTGATGAAAGTAGACTTACCAAAGAAAAATTCTGAAATAAAAAGGAAAACACAAACCGATATATACAATGGAAATTTTGGAAACCATTTATTGCATATAGTGCTTTAAATAATGCCCGTTGATAGGGGCGTTGAGGATTTTACCGTCCAGAGTCTCTAATAGAAACAAATTTTTTCCTTCAGGAGCTGTGACTTTGAACGGTCTATACCAGATATGATCAAATTTACCATGTTTTGCCGAGTCTTCCTTCCTAGCATCCCATTTCAAAATCAAATCGTCGGGAATAAATTCTCTGTCCTTGGCCTTACGATCGAATAACGCTTTCATGTTGTCTTGGTATTTCTGCAGCCTTTCATCCACTTCGGCCTGGTGCTGTTGGACTTCAATCAGCTGGTTTATTCTTCTTGTGACATGATTTGGTTCTTCTTTCTCATCTTGCCAAAGTTTCATTACGGGAGGCACTAGATTTATAGGTAATACTATGTCGGTCCCGTATACCATTTGGAAAGGAGAAGTGCCGATAGATTTTTTGTACCTATCTGATTTGCCCACAAAGCGTATTTCAAGTGCACATGCCAATATTTTTTGTTTTCGCTCAACACTTTCTTAATTATAGAGATTAGAATCTTGTTTGAAGACTCGGCTAGCCCATTTCCTTGGGGGTAATATGCCATGGAATGACCGAGCATGATATTTTAATTTTGGAAAAAGCCGACCATAGCCATATATTTAAAAGCTTGGGCGTTATCTGTGACTATCTTTCGGGGGCAGCCGAATCTAGACAAAATGTTCTCTTCTAGGAAATCCATTACCACCAAATCTATTGCCTTTCTAGTTGGAATATCCTCCACCCATTTGGTGAAGTAATCTGTAGCAGTCAGGATCCATTTATGTTGAGCACTAGAATGAGGGTTAATTTCGCCTATAAAATCTAGTCCCCATTGTTGAAAAGGGGCTTCCATTTTGACCGGAACCAACGATAGCGCTGGGAGTTTATGCTTGCCTGTGAACAATTGACAAGGGTTACAGGCTTTGACTTTTGCGTTGATGTCTGAGAATTGTTTGGGCCAATAATATCCTGCTCTCAGGATCTTATAAGCTGTTGCCCTCTAGGCGTGATGTCCTTTGCACACTCCTTCATGAAATTCGTTTATGACATTCTCTGTTTCTGATTCAACTAAACAAACCAACAGGAAGCCTAGTGGGTCTTTCTAATACAATTGGCTTTCGTATATATAGTACTCCACTGCATGCAGCTTTAGCGTCCTGGCTTTAGATGGAGATAAGTCACTCGAGCACTTCAAGGTCAGCAGGTAGGACACTATGTATTTATACCAATCTGATGAGGTGAACTTCTCTTTGATTCTGATGGCAGATAATTATTCATTGAGCTCGTTCATGTCCACGCACTCTTCACATCCCTGTAGGCCATTTATCCCAAGGGCTCTGAAATTGGATTCGGCTAAGATCTTAGCCAAACCTTGTCCCTTTACTAGTCTTGTCAGTTTTATCTCTAGGTCAAATTCTTGAATTTTACCAAGCCACCGTCCCCTTTTCCCATCACTATCGGACTGAACCAAAATGTCTTTTACGAAACTGGTGGGTACGTACGCAATTACCTTGGAATGTAACACATAGGTTCTGAAAGCCTTTAATGCATTCACCATAGCATACACTTGCTTTTCCATTATATCGTATCTGAGTTCAACGTCTCTAAGAGTTTTGCTAAAAAAGGCTATTGGTTGCTCGAAACCTTCTTCATTTTTTTGGAGGAGTACTGCGGTAAGTGTGTGTTCATCATCGATCATCGACATCCTATTTTCCCCAACTACTTTTTCTAAAATGTGATCCATTTTGGGTAGAGGGTAATTGTCTTTGAGGGAGGACTTATTTAGATTTATAAAATCAACACATAGTCTGATCTCCCCACGTTTCTTTCTAACTGGGACCAGGTCTGCTACCCAGTCGGAGTACCTCAGCGGTATGATTATTTTTGTGTCCAGGAGTTTTTTGACTTCCCTTTCGACCACGGGTAATAGAATAGGATTGATTTGTCTGAGTTTTTGTCTGAAAGGTTTGACACCAGGCTTTAGGGGTATCTTGTGTTCAATCAAAGTGGTGTCATAGGTTCTCAACTCTTCGTATGACCAAGCGAAAATGTCTTTATACCGCCCGAGTAAGTCTTTATACTTTATTTTTACCTCGGGAGGAAGGTAATTTGATATTTTTACTATCCTAGGCTCCTCTTCGATGCCTATGTCACAATCTTCAACCTCTTCAGGTTGGGGTTGCAAAGCCAATTTTAAGGGCATATCATTTTAGTCGAACAGTCTCTCCAGAGGGATTAGTCCCTTTGGAATCTGATTGTTCTTTAAAACTAACATGCAATGATTAGCGATCTTTTATTGGAACCCCTAAGGATCCTCTCCCTCTTGCATGATCCATGTGTGGTCGTTTTGGTTTTCTTGGTCAATGTACGTTTCGATGAAATCGTCCACCATTTCGAGGAACTTCCTGATTTGTTCATCATCCTCAAACACTTTCCAGTGTTGGATGTTGTTTGGTATGGAAGGTCTGTTCCTCACCTCTATGTGGTACCTTAGTTTGAAATCTGTAGGGGGGGCAAACGTTGAGGCTGCTTTGGCTAATGAATCAGCTTACAGGTTTTCAGCGCGCGGGATGAAATGAACATTTACCGACGAGAATAAATTTTCTATTAAATCCCAGGCGCAATTCCTGTAAGATCTCAATCTTGGGTGTTTGGCCTGGTATTTCTGATTTATCTGTTTCACTATCAACTCTGCGTCTTCGTATACTTCCAAGTTTTTTATGTTCAACTTCATGGAAGCTTCCAACCCTAAGACTAGGGCCTCATACTCACATATGTTATTGGTGTAGTCTATATCCCACTGAAGCCTGTAAGAGAAAGGAATCACAAATTCATTTTCAGGTGCTACAAACAATACTCCTGCACCTGCTCCTTCATATGACAAGGCGCCGTAAAAAAACCTTTTCAAAATTCCAGTGCTATACATGTCTTCGTCTATCTTTCCTAATTCATTTTCATCTATGTAATTGTCTTCTGTACAACTATTTACACCATGATAAAAAGACAAAATACAATTCCCTAGGTCTTGATCAACAACATAAATAGGATAATTGTTAGGATTTTGTGGGTCGCTCACTGTGTATGCTAACCTCGTTTCCCTGTATAGCCGAGTAAATTGTCCATCGAACACAGGAATCATGGCGTATGTCATGTCTAGTTGAAGAGACCCCCCAAGTTTGGCTCCCCATGACCTAGATAGTAGCAAGCCATACTTAGGAGGTATACCAACGATAACTACATCCATCAAGACGCTTTTCACTGGAACCTGTGCAAGAGTGACTACTAAATCTTTTATCATACCCATGCACTTAACTCTTCTTGAATCGAAAGAGTAGAGATCTCCATAAGGCCTAGTGATCTCGAGGCCTAGTCTGTCCATAATAGAATTGGGCATCACATTATGTGAGGCTCCAGAGTCTAGCATGCAGTTATGCAACAGTCGATCATGCACATTCAAGGTAATATAGAAGGGAGCGACAGTGTCTCTGGCACCCTTGAAATGTGGACCAAAAGTGATATTAGGCTTATCATCTTCCAAGTTTATCATGTCAGAGTGGCTTTCTAGATCCGAAAAACCTATCATTTTGGTTATCTTCTTTCGATACACAGGATTCTTTGCTAATTCGACCAGAGGGATTGGTATTTTGATCTTATTTATCTCATTGTCAAGGATGAAAGCTCCCCCACTTTTGTCCGTTTCTCTGGTTGAAACCTTAGACTCCTTCTTTTCTAACTTATTTGTTTGTGCTGATTGATTTTTCGTGAGTTTATTTACCGGTATACGTGTTTCAACGGTCTTAGTTTTCTTTGCTTGGGTCTCAGCCTCCTTTACTTTGGGATTCTGCGAATCTACCTCTTTTATTTTGCTATTAGGTATCTCGGTCTCCTTTGGGGTAGGCTCGTAAATTTCACCTCTAGGAAGAATTTTCTTGGGTTGAGGAGTCGACAGAGGTTTGTTTTTAGGCCTCAGGTTGTATTTATGTTGGACCTCAACCATTATTGAGTCAGTCATTTCTTGATATATAGAAACATCAATGTTGTTTATGTCGTCATCTTTATTTGACAGTTGCTGAGTGTCCAAAGACTTCTCGTAATATTCTTTAGTTAAATAAGGCTGTGTGCAGTCATCACCCAAATTTGTCACGTCTTCTTCCAGATCCTCGGAATCTTGCAGGTTGTTTCCTCCTATAAAATTTTGATTTTTTAAAGGAGTTTGAATTTTCTGGTCTTCATTTTTAATCTGTCTTTGTTGATTTTGAGGGTTGGGGTTTCTTCTGAATTCCCTCTTAATGAAAGGATCTGCCTTGGATTGATCTAGCTCCATTATGGAAATCTTATTTGATAACTCTTTAATTACCCTAGCCATGTCATCCATTTTATCATCTGAGGATCTACTAAGCCCCGAGGGTCCCGCTTGTTCCCTAAAATGTTTGATTTCTCGGTTTCCCGTTTCTACTTTTGTTTTTAATTTTCCATAAGCCATCATGTTAGATTCGATATCTACGACGTCGTCTTGCATTCGGTTCAGGGTAGCCCCTCTCCTTTCTCTCAACAGAAGTGTGAAATCGGGTTCGAAGGCTCCCACAAAGGTTACCTTGGCTGCAGGTTGGGATGGTTTAACTTCAACTGGGATCTTATTATATAACTTGTTAAACATTTGAATGAATTCCATAACAGTTTCCAAATTTTTTTTCTTTAAAGACCCGAACTCAGTCAAATAGTACAAATGGTCTTTTCTTTCGCCCCATTATCTAAGAAAAGAGTCTTCTAGGGCATCATAGGATAATATTGAACCTGTGGGTAGACTTTGAAACCAGGCTCGTACCTGTCCTTCGAAAGTCTGAACTAATAACCTCGAATATATGTCTTCGTGTTCGAGACCTAGGATATCTATGAACTGATAAAATAAATTTATATGTTCTGCTGCGGTCAGGTCCCCTTCCCCTGTAAATCTAGGTAAGTTTTTCATGTAGTTTTCAGGAAGGTCATGAAGAGGGATAGGTAGGACCAAAGGTGCATATCTGGGAGCTACTTTAGTGA
>SNQJ01S0068683.1:27449-55659 GCA_010110895.2 Picea sitchensis | reverse complement strand
CTGCCATCAATACTATTGGATATGATAACAGTGCGTTATACAGAGGGTTCTGGAACACTAAAAGTGAATCTTTAGCTTTTTCGAGGGACGAGAAAAATGAAGAAGGGTGAAAAGGGATGCGAGGACTTGGTTCCTTGGACTTGCAAGATATGTAATTAGGGGAACCCACGGGCGTGGAATTTGAGTATATGGTATAATCTTCGAGACTCTGTGAGATCGGGAAATCTAACTGAAGAGCCGGTGGGATATCGATCACTGTTAAAATTACTGAGGGATTTTCACCTTTATGTATGCCGGAAGTTGTCGGATGAATTTCATTTTTAATTTCGGGGAGAGTTAAAGTTGGGTTGAGGGTTTTAGGGGGGGATTCGTGCAAAGTTAGAGGTTCATAAGGAATCTTATCTTTGGGTTGTGTGTGCCTAAGATGGTAGACTACAGTGGTTGGCTTAAGGGAACCTTTCATTTTCAGTATTTTTTCGGGATCGAAAACGAGCGTGGTCTATTTACCATCCTGGTTTTGTCTGGTGTTCCTTCGACTAGATGCCAACTTACTTAAACGTGGAGTCGCCAAGTGAATGATAAAAGAAAAATCCTTTAGAAGGTGTTCACTCTTTGTTCACCATCAAAGGGTAGAAACTTGAAAAAATGTCGTTCTCCTAAGGAAAAGGTTTCGTAACTTCGTCCTCGACAACGACGCCAGAAAGATGTTATTCTAGAGTCTGTACTTAAGGCTAAAAAGTACAGGGTCTAGGCATCCGAAAGTGAGTAAAAGATAAAAAGGGGAAAATCAACCTTCAGGAAAAGGGAAGCTAAGGCTGATTTCTAAGTTGTCTCTGTCTCGCTTCCAAACGTTCCTCGATGCTTATATCCCGTTCAATTGCGGCCCATGAACATTTGAGTTCGGCCCGGGTGATGGTAGTTTTAAGTATGGTGTCGAATAGATTCAAAGCAATGCTGGTTTGATCCGATAGGTTGGGTTCGATGTTGGGCTGTCTTGCAAAGGGCACAGTCATGGAGGAAACAAAAATGAAAATAAAGTTTGAGGTTTAAAACGCCACTTCAACTTTTTCTTTAACCGTATAAAAGAGAACTTTCAAAATCTAATGTTAAAGATAGAACAAAAAACAAAGGCCTTCTCCCGTAACTGAGATAACTTTTTAAAGAATCATGTATGAAATGTGAGAAAACATTAAGTAGTTGACAATGCGAGGCTCCTATCAAGGGATAATCTCGCCCTGTAAACAAAAGAAGAAAAAGGCAAGAAGTAATCTGACGAAGCATAAAATATAGACATCTAAAAAGTTCATAGGTCTTGTACCTACTGATAGCCGATACAGAGGAAAAACTGCAAGTGATTAGACGACTAAAAGTTGGTCACCACAGTAGAAGTTGCACTAAATTGTAACTAAGCATTCATCAGAAATATATATGTGAAATGAAAATTAATATAAGATAACAGAGAAAACAAAACTCATAACTCAGTCTTCACGGAATCAGGAATCTTCGGATTGCTTTGTATTAATTTTCAAAAGGGAGAAAGTCTCTATTACAATCGGCCAAGAAAGGTCCAACCTTTATTCTCACTTCAAAATGCATATTTATACAAACTTCTAAACACTAGCATCTCAATCGTTCCAGAAGTTTTCGGTTACAAAATGAGAAATTTATGCGTTTCACTTCTTTGTCTTTGTCCTCATTCCTGCAGGTAGAGCACCTTCCTTTCCTTACTCTTTGGGTTCTAAAAATAGAACATGCAAACATCTGTCATTATTTGACGCCAGAAGCCTGCCCTTTCGCCTGCTCGGTGCAAGTGATGCACCTCTCCACCAACTAGGCTATCAACCTGGAAGGCTCTGCTTGGTCGCTCGCTTCAAGAGTGTAACAATTATTCGCCAGCTGTGGTAAACTCTTTCCCACTTGTCGGTCCTCTGTGATGATGGAGCATAATTGTAAATTTGGCTATACTAGCTATTTGTCCATTTGCGTCATATCAACCTGTCTGATCTGGGATATATCCACTTGTTGCTCCTCCATGTTTTCTTTGATGTCCAACATATGTTTAGCTATATTGATTTTGCCCAGTGTCCCAACATTTCTCTCCTTATCAAGATCTAGCAAACCTTTACTTATTAAAGAGAACGTTTCCTCACAAAAATTCTTTACTTCATTAGCTCTCCCCCTGCTTTTCGATATGTTCTGCTCCTAGACCTTCAGCAGGATATTACCTCTGGTTTGCTCCGTGATGGATAATTTTGAGGTGCTGACTGTCTCTATCTTCGCTGTAGCTATAAAAATGTCTTGGAAAGTGACTCGTGTTGCCCCAACTTCTCTTTCTCTCGAAGAAATGTTCTCTAATATCTGCTCTATCGTATGGAAATGGTTTTGAATGGTTCTCACCTTTGCCAACAAGTTTTGTTGAGACATAAGTACCTTATTTTGGATTTCGACGACCTGCGATCTGAACATTTCTATGTCTACAACCTGTTTCTTGGCCACCTCGAATTTCAACTGCAAATCTATAATCCGTTGCCTCTGTTGGATTACCTGTGTTTGGATAGTTTGCATCGTCTGGTGCACCTGCTCGAGGTCAGACTTGAGCTTCTCGATTTTATGCAAGTCGGTTGTTCGGGCTTCCGCAAGGCTCCTGCTCACCTCGTCCTTGACATTGGCTTTGGCAGTAGCTACCTTAGCTTCCAATTTACTGATCAGGAGGTTCTTTCGTTTCAGCTGGGCCATCAAAGTCTCAACTGAGTACTAATTGGCTGTAGCATAAGCCCCTAGTGTCCCGGCTATCTCCTCTACAAATTTTTCCTCTTTCGCGGCCTTCCCATCTGTCATGATTTTAAATTTTTTTAGCTATTGCACCCTCTTTTTGATAAAATCCTTGCCTTACCACGACCTTTCTTTTCTTGTCAAAGAAAAATTCATTGGGAGGTAGCTCCTCTATAGAAATAGGCGTCAATTATTCATTGAAAATCCATCCCTCGTCAGGATTCCCCTTTGTGAACTGCAAGGGTGTGACAATAGAAATCGAACTGTCGATTTGATTGGATGTTTGTTTTGGGATGACTTCTGTAACTGGCTCGTTTGGCATGAGCGAAAGTGAGTCACCCGATCCCTGCGAAGGTATCTCTGCTTGGCCTTGGGCCTGCTTGCCTGGCGTGGCCTTTTCGGGGTTTCCTTCCTGCTTCTGGGGGCCTTCAGCTCCTAGCTCTGAGGTTCCAACCTCCCTGGTTTTCCCTTGGTCCTTCTCCTCGCTAGGACTCGAGTCCTTTGCACCTTTGGCTCCTGTCTGCTTTGTAACTGGAAGCTCTGGGGCTTCACCCTGTAAAATATGGGGGAGAAAACTCTGTCGGTGTTCCTGAAACTTCAAAAATTCGGCCATGTCTCCGGGTGGCAAGGCTTGAATCTGACTTAGGACTTCCGCAAAGGAACTCATGCGCCAGAATATTTCGTCATGCGGGGAATCCTCGTGTTCATGCCTCTTCAGGACGCAACTTGCCAGGTGATTTCTCACAACCTTACTAGGGTCATGATTCTTAAACTCAATGTCTACCAGCTTCATTTCTTCCAGAGCCGCAACCTCGGATTTGGCGTGGCCAAAATATAGCAAGGAATATGCATTGATACGAATAGGGAAGGGTGGCCATACCTTTTTTGATACTCCTTTGAGCTCCTTGCTTATCCCGTTGAGCACAGAATGTCTGGCGATCTCTCGGCACAATAGCTTATCTGGAAGGAATAGCGGGAGGGCATGTGGAGGGACAGAGGTGACAAAAACCCTGATATTCGAAAATTTCACCTCTAGATACCAATCTGCCACGCTGCTCAGGCTGGTCGCAATGCTATCTGATATCCTGGGAGGCGGCTGACCAAAAATGGCGACATGCAGTGGCACCATTACCCAGTTGAAGATATTGTAGATGAATTCTTTGGCTTTATCCTCCCAAAGCTTCAAGTGGTAGACATGGATGGGCTCTGTACTAGATGGAGTCCAACTCCATCTCATTAGAGGGAAAGGCATCAGGAAACAAATGGCATCTATGATGTAGGAAGACATGAAAAACAAAGTTGCTTTCCCACTCACCTTCTGCGCTCGATATTCGGTAACTCGACTAGTTAAACTGTCCAACAACAGTTTGGCCTAGTCAAAAGAAATACCTTCAGCGACTATATGAATCAGAGGCACCCACGAGAGAAACAAATGTGTGGTTTCCTCCCTCCCATACAACCTACAGGCCATCATTGCTATATACCTGAATGGTGGCTCTAAGGAGGAGACTAAATAAATTCCATTAGAGTCCACCCTGAATTTTGCGGGGTGCGAAACCCAATCCCTGATCAGATCGACCATGTTTATGCCATATTGCTCACATTCCTTCTCCTTGAAACCTTCCAGAAACTCGGCATTGTGCGCGAAGTTTGGTGTGGGTGACAACCGATACATTGTCTGCAAATGTTTCGGTCTAAAAGTCCCAACCGTCACCTTCTGTTCACTGATAATAGTCTTGGTTGGGATATCCACATGGTCTAACGCCCATATGATCATATCATAATATGGAAGGAGCCGTGGCCTTGCCGCTATTTTGTGCATCTCTGCTTGAATGATGATTTTGTATCTGGTGGCCAAATCATCCTTCTCATTATCGCTGGAATCATCTGAACAATTCACCTTCGTACTGGAGAATGTCGGAGATGTATGTCCAGGTTTTGACAGTATTAATGCTTCAGGGTGAAGTATCGGAAACGACATCGGAGCCCTGACCTAAAATTTTGGCAGCCGTCTTGAACGCCTTTCGTGGAGCCATGAAAGAGAATTCTGTACGCAGATCACCTGTAGTAAGAATTGTGAATACAGACAAAAGTTATCCTGATGAAAAAGCTCTGCACACAAAATAGAAATAAAATTGAAATAATGAAACAAAACCCTTAGCTTTAATCTTTCAACTTTGCGTGAGTCCTTGCTGACATAATTGTTAAATCATTTAATGGAAAGATTTAGGTGTGAGATGAGATCTTGTTTTCCAATAACTCATCACGATTCAAATCAATGCCATAAATGTTTAAAAGATTTGTGATAATAAAGAAATGTAGAAACATTCAAAAAAGTCATCTGTAGATTGCGTACGTCAAAGGCCCTTTAAGGCATTAATTAATTTAGTTAATTTCTTTATCTTTGTACCTTCAAATATCGAAACCTCTTTTCGACATTCGCCGTCTCAGATAATTTCATTCCTAGTCTTGGAATCCAAAATACCTGAAATCGCGAGGGCGCGATTTAGTTAAAAAAAATCGTGATCAGACTTAAGTTCTTAATTAACCCATGCTTAATTAATAGAAATCACGACTTCACGACTCGAGGCTATGGAGGTAAATCTTCTTGGGAGAGCGATTGCTGAGTCGCAAAACCCCGACAATGCTTAACTAGGTTTTAAAGTGACTTACCCCTGACACCAACCTGGGTGAACTTTTGAAACCGTTTTGTGACTTCGCATATCGGAGTTTGGAAACCTTGCAACTTGTAACTCCTGAAGCACGATAGTGCGAGGTAATAAAAGTGATAGACTCGCTTAATGGTTAGGCAATGATGACCTAGGACTATAACGACTATCACCACTTTGCATGTTGGGGTAAAAGTTTGGTTGCAAGGATTATATTTCAACGACTTGTAAATGGCGGCTCCAACACAACCAATGAGCTTGTAAAACAATATAAATAAGAAGCTAGGAGGTCTAGGTTAGGGGCTCGGTCATGAAGGAGAGAGTATTGTGGGTCAAAGTGTGTTCCAAGTAGTTGTCCAGGTTTTGAGCTACTGTGATACATTTTTGTAAGATGTTGAGCTGTAGGAGAGTAAGGTAGCTAGATATTGAGGGTTAGATCATAGGATGAGGAGCCTGGTGTGATATAGTCTGCCTCACATAGGTTGTGGAACATTTTTCATGATTGTATGCTCAGAATTGTAGTGCACACAGTTCCATTAACCACAACAAGCATAATAAAGAGCCTAAGAAGCCATATCTTTGTGGACGTAGCCCAGGAGGGGGTGAACCATGGTAAAACTTGTGTCACATGTGATGATGGAATGTCTGTTTAATTTATTTTAATGGTTGATCATATTTAATGTGTGTTAATGATTGATTTACACATATGTGGTTAGCTAGATCTATTAGATTGCACGCAAGAGTTTAACAGATGAATGGATCTTAATAATAATAGATTGAGTAAACAATTTAAGGCTTGAGAAAGATCAGTTAAAATACCATATCTTCACTCTTTCCTAGACTACAAGCACCTCAACATTGCAGACACCCATATAACTATCTCAGGTGAGACCGCACAATACATTCTTTGTCCTGCGTTTCCTTCTAGTTTACCAGGAGGGCCAATAGTTTTAGAGGGTTTTGTTGGAAACCAATTCAGATCTGAACCTAGGTCATCCAAGAGGTAGATAGAAAGAGTAATAACCAACAACTTGTAATGTTCTTCAACCTCATTTTCCTCATTCAACTTCAGTCCTCATGACCACACCTCTGATATTCTTGTAGACTTATTCAAAGCGTCTTCCCTTGAAGGCCATGCTCAAATCTATGCCATAAGGGGACCTCTTTGGAGACTTCTTCAATTATACCCATTACTTCTAGAGGCTTCTAGACTTCTTCTAAAGTTGACATCAATGCCAATCGATTTTCCAACAACAAGAAACCCATTTTATTATAAATGAATAAGAGACCGATCGTCATACAAAATGGGACAACATAAAGGTTCAAAATAACCAAAATGCAACCAATATGTAATTGTTACACTTATTGGTAACATGTCCTCATGGAATTGAGACCTTATGTTGAGTACATTAAAGAAAATCCCTGATTTTCATAGACAAATATTCCAAAACACACAACTTGTAGTAACATTCAATTATATTGATTGGAATTCATCACTTGAACTATTACCATTGCTCTAGTTCCATGCATGCATCATTTATTCATCACTTGTAGGTGATATTGTATTTAGGTTATTTAAACTAATGTTTTCTTGATTGACTTGTTTTTTTATGTTATGCATGTTCAAGTTCCACCTACAAATACATAAATAAAGTGTAATAATTAAATCTACATTTATATAGTATAATATACATGATTGTGAAAATTAAAAAGTGTACCATAGGAACGAGTGATTCATAAACAATACACATGCTTTCGAAGTCATGTCGCATGTTGTGTCTCAAAATATCTTTTGTTGGTTGCACTCCATACTTTGTTTCATGCATATTTAATATGCCATGACAAAGTAGTTGATATATTTAATACAAAGGTTTCTTATTGTTCCATTTATTATAAAACGAGGGAAGTTAAAAAACACATCTACTTACAAATTGTTCAATTAAACCTTGATATTTCAACATATACTTACAACCCTCACTTAACCCAATGTTGATCAATTCTTCGATTGGATCATCTTTGTATGTTAGCACATATTAGAAGACATCCATGGATGAGTGTAAATTAATTATTTAAATATAAATATCACAAAAAATATGAAATCTTAAACAATGTTGAAAATGTAAGTACTCATAAACTTTTTGATCAACCATTTTCTTCCTTGTCGTCATGTCTTATGTGTTGAATGGGTTCTATTTTTTTTTCTTCGTTTTTTACAAAAAAACAATTGAAAATTAGTATTTCATACGATAATCAAACTTGATGTACATAAAATAATAAATTAATGATTACATACCTATGATGCACATTATTGTTGGGATGCCTCCTCCTATGATGAAAGTATGTTCATTTCTTTTACCATCTCCCTGTACACTTCTTTGGACATCCCTACCATCTTCTTTTTGTTTTCCCCTCGTTTGTCGCTTCGAGTTTTCATAATCTTTTAGAAAAATGAAAAAGCACAATAATTTTATTTTAAAATCAACATGAAAGTAAGTATAGCAAAAAAAAAAAATTTGGTATTTTTTGGAACATATTATAGAAAAACATGTTTAGTAATAATACTTTTTTGTTATTGTAAGTTTTTTCTATTGCAAGTCTCATAGGTCTCATTGAACCGCTTCCTATAGTTTATGTATAACCTGATTCTTGGAGTCATTGGATTGATTTTTGTATTGTAAGTGGAAATTACGTCTATATGTTCTTTCCATTATATCCCTCAAAGTTCTATAATTTTTTTTTCCCCTCTTGTTAACTTCTAGCACTACTCCATATGAGCTGATAACCAAGTTGTCATCATCATTTAAATTATTCACATTTTTTGTCCTCTTAGGACAACTTTCCATTCCCTCACTATCGATCCTTGCACAACATTAAACAAAATGTGAAATCGAGTGTTTACAACTTGTTCATGGTTAATGTTAAGAAATTCATTTTTAGTAAAAGGTCAAAGAAAAACTTCATGTTGATTACCTTTTGATCAAGCTAATTCATCTCTTTTCAACATTTCCATGAAGATTACCTTTTGATCAAGCTAATTCATCTCTTTTCAACATTTCCATGAAGATTTTACTCTCTTTTGCACTCAAATTGAAAACAATCTTATCGAGTTTCTTCAAGTTTATACTTTGCATGACATGCATTAACCAATACATATCATTAATTTAAACTTACATATAATTCAAATATATAATTAAATTTTTAATAAAACTTAAACAACTTTCCTAGTTCTCTTGTTGGGATGAGATACAATCGCACTCGTTGCAATAATTTGTTTTCCTTGAACCTCTATTGGTTATCTTCTATACAAAAAAATAGGAACCATAGAATATATAAATTATGAAATATTTTTTACAAAATAATATATCAGTACATATAATAAAATAATATGTCTTGATGCATTAAATAGATATATACACACCAATAATCATTACTAATTATTGTGCACTGCCTAACTCATACGCATATGACACTAGAATTAACTGTATTTATATTTTAAACTCATTAGTTCTCTTTAGAAAAATATGTGCATCGGTGCGATATTATTGTGCAGTGCACACAATGTACCGTGAAAATAGTTTTTGAAAAAAAAAAGGATAGCGACAGGGTTTGGGATCCAATGCAATGAGTGGTACCATTGCAACTGATACCAAACACCTCATGTACGATTAAATAAACCCTATAAAAATATATTGCTTAAAAAAATAAAATCTCCTTGTGAAATATAGAGAGGGGAACCAAGAAGAATAACAAGAAATCTAGGGCTTCCAATACCGAAGGTAACTATGAAGCCCTTTTATTTATTTTTAGAATGCAATGAAAATAGTTTGAATCAAATAGGGAAATATTGAGATGATCAATAGAATGAAATCACATACTTGAAATTTATCCTCTTCAGATTTGTATGTGGCCTATGACGATCCCTTCCAAATTTGGTTCTTCAAAAAAATCTGCCCACTTCAAAGTCTTTGTTGGTAAATCTCTCTTGTACAAATCTCCCCTTTATATTTTGCCAAACGAATAAAATAATGAATAATGTTTTCATTTATAAACACCTACATTTCGGAAAATGAAATTCTTGCTCATCTTTCTTTGTATTTCTCAGTGCATTGATGATAAACGCGACCATTATTTTTTTGTAACTTACCATCTCAGTGCATTATACATTTTTTTAGCGCATTGATCTGCTTTAAAACGATAGTGAACTTTAGACTTTTGGTGTAATTTGTATGTATAAAAACACCAACAAACATGTACATTTAAAATTTTCATTTATTTTTCATTGTAAAATCAATGCACTACATAGTTTCAGGTGCTCATGTGCACTCTCTAGATACAAACACACAAATCTCAATTTTATTAACAAAATAGAAATGCAAACCTCCACAATTAAATTTCGTGGAGATTTTTCTTTGCCGAGGTAGTAACATAGGTCATGTTTCAGTGCTTTTCATAATTAATTGCACTAATGCCTTTTTATGTAGGATAACTCATGCATTTTTATATAGGTTCCCAGAGGAACCTATAACTAATTAAGAGCATTGATAAATTTTAAAACTCATTCGAAGTTCTATTTGAATTTAGATTTTTCTGTGCTTCCCAAGATTTATTTTAAGGATTCATTCATGTATTGATGATGGTTTTGGATCAAATGTAGGGAACAATGGTTATAATATCAAATGTCCAATTCTTCATATTCTAGCTCATTCCATATCATTGCAAGTTTGCCAATTTCTCCCTCGTTATTTGAAGTAAGTCTATATTTTATTTACAATTCATTTATATGATTGAATTTATGATATTTATGCACGTGTATTTGAATAATTGTTCATTGAATTTTGCAGGATCATTATTCAGGATCGATTTTGGATGCATAAGATATTCCACCAGTACAAAAATGCTGCAAGATCTTATCAAGAGAAATATACTACAAGAAAATGTTTGATAAAAAATGGACAACTTATTTACCTTACTTAATTGTAACATTCCATCTTCCAAAAACCAGCCTTCGGGTCAATGGTATTACAACATGAATTGGATCTCTTCTATGACACCCAACTAGTATGTGGTTGTTCAAAATGTAAAAGGATTGAAGAAGAACCCTCAGTGATCACATTGTCCCATTATTAATGATCAACTACTCAAAGTTGACGGTCTAATACCTCCAAGTCAAGAATCAATAGGTGATATAGAAAGACATGTAGTAAAATCTTGCCTCTCATTTGAAAATTTGGACCTAGATCAACTAAGTTTCATTATAAATTGACCTCCCCGTCTCCTCCTATTGAGTCAACGAATAGTTATAGTGAGACAAAGTATGATATCAATACAACCCAAAACATCTCTACTAGGAGATCAAAAGTTGTATGAGCTAAGAAAAAAAAGTCCAAGTACACACCAAATTAGGTTAAATTGTTGGAAGGTAGTGATAACTTCCCTCTTCCTATCCATATGCAAAGGAAATACATGTTGGTCTACAGGTGTGAAAAGTATTATGTAATAATTTTTGTATAGTCCATTCCAAATTTTCCTCCAGACTTACAAAATTTTGACATCATCGTGGGTTGCTAACATATTACATTACTATTCCTAAATTCGACGACCTGCATAACACTTCTTAGTTTCCCTGACCTCCATTTCGTACTGCCAACACGTAGAATTTTTTTTTTTTAACAAATGTTCATTCGTGAGAGTAGAGAACTATCACAACCATCTTTTTTTTTTTAACAAATGTTCATTCGTGAGAGTAGAGAACTATCACAACCATCCCACCATATCAATCCTTCAATCACTCTGTTGTCTCGTTTATTCGTTGTTCCACTTATCCACTTGTCTTGTCACATCCGCCCTCCCGATCATCCAATTATCCCGCTGTTCCACCATCCCACTGTTCCACCATCCCTCCATCTTTATCCTTCCATTACCCAACTTACCTCGATTATTCACTTATTTTTCTTGTCTTCCCTCCTGATCATCTGTCACCCAGTGACACTTTATGTCTTGTCCTATCACGTTCCCCAACATGCATTAAATCATTTTTTCTGGAAATGACTACCACTCATATAGGTGTTAATACCATTATTAATGATTGTTTTCTCGAGAAAACATCCCATAAATGTTAATACCAATTATCATTAAAAATTATTGAATTAAGAGCCCCTGAACATGTTAAAATAAACAAGTATGTTTCAATAATAGAAATTCGATTTTTTTTGTCTCCTTGGTTAAATATGTCAGCTTGAAGAAAAGAACAATTTTGTGGGGACACTATCAAACTTTTGGGATGAGAAGATTAGATATTTCGGTGGTCACAAGCTTACATGTATTATTATACATTACCACCCCCCACAAATAATTCGAACAAGATTTGGACATCCAGAATTTCATCGACATGTTGTGTCCAAAGGTGTACGATTTTAAGGAACTAATTTCATGGTGCATTGATAAATTTGATAATAAAAGGAGAATTATTCGGTTACAAGGAGAATCGCCCATCTCTTTAGCTACCTCAATATTTAAGAGGATATTCAGACTCCCTGAACCAACGATGGTTTTCAAGAGCATCGAAGCTGAAGTTTTCCTAAAGATGGGAGAATTTGAACTTCTACAAGACTACCTTGAAGACCCAACAATTTTTCCTCAAGACCTCTCGAATATTCATGTATGTTCATTAAAGAACCCATACATATAAATGGCATGGTTATTTTCCAGGATAACTGGACAAGAATCCATAGCTACTATTCCTAAGCTTGCTCTGTTTATACTGTATTTTTCAATCCATAAGAATTCCATCTTTGATTGGTCAAGGATTATTTCAAGTGAGTTATCTTTTCAGTTGGGAATTTTTCATAAGAGTAAAAAGTTTTACATGTATTCATTTTTATTTTTGTAGTGACTTAATGTCACGTGTTCAAAATCCTACCCTTGTCCAAAAAGGTTAATTGTAAATTTGACCTTGCACAAATGTGGTACCGTGCACTCTAGAAGAAAAAGGTTGCGTATAACTTCTATGAAGTGAAAAATTCTTTTATCTCTTCTTTCAAAATGTTAATTTTTGGAGCGATTACATCAAGATTATCATTGGAGGTTACATATTTCTTAGATGGCAAATGGATTTTTGAAGCCATGGAAAATTTTAGGATTATCAGAATCTACTATTCACACGATAAACCTTCATCCTTACCATACTATGTTTCTGATAGAATATTTATAGTTGAGATATGTAAACAATATAAATTTTGGGCTCACATTTTTAATGAAAAAAGGAAAAAACATTTCATCCCACTACCATGGAAAATTGGGGAAATAATCGTAAAAACCATTGCCCATATTGATGAAATATCAACTCAATTTGATTTATTTAATCTCAAGAAAGAACATGAGATCAAAGGTTTTGACCCTAATCAATTATTTATGACCCACATTATATAAGTAGGATATGGTGTGCCATTTTCCAAAACATTTTTATTTGGAGAAGAAGAAGGTAACAATCAAAACCGTCAAGGGTTACCTGTGGAAAAATTGCAAGAAGATATTGAGACAATAATCAATCCTAATGATCATCACATACAATGAGGATGAGTTGTAAATGAAAAAAGTTCGCAGTCCCCAAATGTTTCTAAAAAAAGTGGCCCATCCAAAGTATAACCCAAAAATTCAATTTAAGAATATAGAAAGTCTTCAATTGATAATTTTGATGACGAAGGAGAACAAAAACCTCCTAAGGGAAATCTTTAGAAGTCACACAAACTCCCAATTTCCAGTAAAAGGAAGAGAGGTACAGATAAAGAGGGACAAGATGAAGACATACCTGGAAATGAAATTTTCCTAGAAGATATGGAACTCGACATAAATGTTGAAGAAACAAAAATTGTAGGTGAAGAATAGATGCTACAAGAAAGTGGAACAATTGGAAGATAAATATGTACCCAATAGCCAATTATATTTGAATAGAAGTCCCTTACCCTGAAACGTGCTACATTCAATAAAAACTTGAGAAATTTAGTCATTGAAAAGGTGAATTCAAAAAATAAGAAAATTCAAGAGAAATGGAATTTAGAATTTTACTTTCAAGGGGTTCCACCCTCTAAAGTCATGGAATTACATGAGGCCACAAGAGAAGCTTTAAAGTTTTCAATTGGAGATATTATATAAAATGAAAATGCAATCTTAAAAGATAGAGTAAGAGAATTGGAAAGTTCCCTGATGCCCCCACCATTGTTTTCCAGTCCTATTGCCACCATACAACCCTTGAAGACTTTGGAAAAAAGACCATAATAGATATTGAGATTGAAAGGAACATCAAGTTTTCTAGTTGTTATCAGGAGATATGTCTATGATAACATCCAAAAGAGAATGCCCTTGATTCTTGAAACTTGGGAGTTAGAAACCAACTTTGTTTCTTTAGGCTTGAGAATGACACACTTCAGGCAATATCTTCAAGCATATTTGGAAAACGATGAAGAATTTTATAAATGAGCTATTTCTACTTTAGTGCAATGGTTCCATGTCTTAGTGAATTTTAGAGAAAAGAAGAGGATTTTCCTTCAACAATCCATTTAAAACAATTAAAGCATGTTGGCTCAAGATAATTAAAATTTTAAAAGAAATGTTAGATGATTGTGTTGTCATTAGTGTAAAAAAGGGTGAAATGTATTTAAATTTAACTGAGTTAGAACTAGCTGGGTCTACTAAAGATGTGAAGTACCCCCACTTAATTAGGAACCCAATACTCCTATCAAAGGAACAAATGGAAGAAAATATGGACTCTTGAAAAATTGCATCAGCAAAAAAGTTTAACAAATTGACTGAATATTCAGAGACAGAGGTAGAGAGTTGGTTGGTCCGTTATGCAAAAAAAAATGATTATATTGAATATACCCTCCATCATTCTCAATGGACTTTAAATATCTTGAAAATTCATTATTTGATACCAAAGTTAGACAAGAGATAACAGTTGCACCCATGAGAGAAGATATCGAAAATTGGTTAAAGAATGCTTTAATAAAAAAACAGAATCAAAACAGGAGAAAATAGTTACAATTGGTCAGGTAGTTCCAGGAAAAGAAAATATAAAAGACACCCCAACTAGAAAATGAAGGAGAGAGAATCCATCACTGTAAGTCAAGCGATCATTTTTCATAATTTCTCATCTTCTACATTTCTCATTTAGAAATCATCCAGCTTGTGTCTTTTCATTCATTGAAAAATATATAGCCAATTTCTAATTGTTTTCCTCTTTTCTTCCAGGTCCAAGTCTTTCTTTTAAAGTTCCATGGGAGCCCCACCCCAGTCCATTTGGATGAATGTTTTCATTTTAATTTTACATTTCATTGTAAAACCAAACAATTATTTTTGAACTCCCTAAAGAACTATTTCAAGGTATAACTTTAATGATTTCTCAGAATTTGGGATTTCTAAGCATGATACTTTTGGAGCATTCTCACCATATTCTTTTTCATTTTTAAATGCAATACTCATTTAAAGTTCTATGCATTGTGGCCTTATATATTTTTTTATCTTATGATATGACCAACTCTTGCTTATATTGTAATGGATGTGAGGAATATGTTAATCTTATATGAAGTTTTCTTTACTTATGTATAATATTGTAAATATATTGTATTTATGTCTTGAATAAGTTCCTGGTCCTTTTCTCAGGAACCATTCTTTGTGATTATATCTTCCTTTTGTTAAACTTATATTTTTATAGTTTATTTTAGAAATAACAGAGGAGCACCACCTCTTTAAAAACGTAGGGGGATTTAATCCTCGTAAAGTTGTTGTTAAACTTTTGAACAATTTAAGAATCATCAATAGAAAACTTGTTACAACTGAGCTTTGTATGGTGCTTGGTTGTATTCCATGCCTATGCCTGATGTTGGAACCAAATTCTCTTTTTGTGGTAATAGTTATATGATTTCCAAGTCTAAAATATATGTTGAAAATATTGAGTTGTTTATCCTTTCACATGTATTTGTTCCTCCCAAGTAATCAATAACACTTATTCCATTTCGTGTTCCTCTTTAGTCGATCTGATTACTTAAATATTGTTAAATACAAACATAACATTTCCATGTATAGTATCTGCATGAATGGTTCTTCTTCTAGAAACTTTAACAAGAAAAACTTGTTATATGTCAATGATCATCCATGAACTCATGGGAACATTGCAGGGTTCATAAATAGTTGTAGGTACTCATTAATTAGTGCAAATTGTTCCTTTGAGGAACACTCCAATGACAAAGAGTTCTTTATGAAAACGAAGACATTTGTATTTGTTTTTGTGCATGTAATACATAGTTTGTCTCCTAGTGATGAGTTGTTAATAAAATATAACTTGTGTATACCACCAAATTCTCATCAAAAACACCTTGCATTGGGTCTACCTTTAGATGCCCCCTGGGTTGTAGGAAAAATATGATTGAGTAATTGTATTTTTGGATTTTCAATGGAACTAATATAAATGTATTACTTAATTCAACATTTGTTTTATAAAGTGGTTGGTTGCATGTTACAATCATTACATCAAAGATGGGGACTAAGTCCTATAACATCTACACATGGACTTTTATTTATTTTATTTATTGAGTTTTAACAAATTTTTAAATTTTTATTAATATTCTTTTAACCTTAACAAATTAATTATTTACTTCACTAACCAAATATAATATACTTACATTTCCTTATTATAACGGTATCAATAAAATAAATTTAAAAATAACATTTCATAAGAGCAATTATTCCAATTATTTTTTTCATTCATTAACCAAATCCAATATTTGCATACATGTTAATACAAAATCAATGAAATACAATACTTAGCATACCTTTTTAATAGAATATGAAACTAATACTTACATACTTTTTAATAGAATATTCATAAAGTTGGTAATAGCGTTAAAAATTGTAAAGCCATTTCATCGAAAGAGTATAGATCAAAATTTGTTTTTATTTTATTAGTATTTATTATTTATATTTAATAATTTAAACTTAATTAAATAAATTAAATATATTATAATAGTTGAATAATATAAATTAATGAAATATTTGGAAAAAATAAATATAATAATTGTGATTTTAGTAAACGATTATATTATAGCTTTGTCTTGTAATATTTGAATAATAAAAATTAATAAAATAACATTATTATTATCAATGAATAATTATATCATAATGTTATTATTTCAATATATGAAAAATACGTAATTATTCAAATTAGAATCATTTCACTCATCATAGTTATGCATTTTTCTTTGTAAACATGTTTAATCAACACATAATTGTGTCTTGTTGGACAATAAACAGTTTACCTTGAAGAATAATTAAAAATTATATGGCATTGATGGTTATAAGTTTTTGCAATCACAATCCAAATTAAACAATTTTATAGAACTAAAGTTAAACATGATATGGCAAATCTAAATTCTAATGAGTGACACATCTCAAATTTAATTTAAAAACAAAGAAATTGTTAGTGTACTCATAATACATTTTATAAATAAAACAAAAAAAGCATCAACATGATATAAAAAACATAATATACATGTGTTCTATATTGTTTATAGCACATTAGTGCGATTGAAAGCACACTAGTGCGATTGTTACGTAAAAATGCATTGACAAACAATTTAATTGACAAAGTACGTATGCAAACCTATGTAATAAAATTTTTGCGGATGTTGTGCTTCATGGAGGAAATCACTCTTTGGTGTCTCTCATAATTTAGCACATGGACTCGATCCTCTGTCACTCCCTCAACGCTCTAGCTCACATCTCCTCTTCTGTGGGACACTCAAATTTCTCTAAGATACTATCCTCGTCATTCCTATATAAGCCATAATAACTAGAATCAATTTGTTTGTAAATATCATACCTATAACTCCTCTTCTTCAGCTTGGGGGGCTTATCAAATATCTCTTTGACGTAGGGGAGGAATTTCACAACCCTGAAGTATTTGTAACCAAGGCCATTGTCGGCAGCACCAAGCACATCAACTTTGTTTCCTTCCAAGTTTGTCATCTTCGCCCCTACTTTGGCATAATTAGGGCTACCAATATCTACGATTAGAGCTTCACAGTGCCCATTTTTCCTGATCAACAAGAAATGAACCATGGTGGATGTCTTATTTATATACTCTGTTGACCTTAATAATGACCTAAGGCCCATATTATATATTTAATATAAGTTAAAAATAACATTTAAAAAAAAATGATGATCCATAAGCTTCACAAGCATACCTTATCGTTGAATATTATGCATTTCCTTGGCCTCAACCCGCTCCTCCATGTGATCATCACTTGTGTATTGACTAAGAATCTCTTATTTATTATTTTCCACAACCATGTTCTCGATCTCTTTCTTATTCAAAAGGGGCATGTTATCCCCTACCCTAGTGATAAAAAGGAGATCACGTCTCGAGGCCAATAGGTCCTAGCCATGGAGTACCAAGAGTTAGATGAATTGGGCATGGCCTAGAGGGCCCCTCTTTTCTTCAGTGCAATCAATTTATCAGTAGTAGTAATTTCCATCCCACCAGCATGTTCCTGGAGTGGCAGCAAGTCTTTCTCCATGAGGTAATGAGTCTAGGTAGCATGGTATGTGTTACTCTGATTCTTGAAGCACTTGAATATGTTGCATTGAATTCTCTTACATTTCCTAAAGTTTTCTTGGAAATTATTCTCTTTGACTTGTTCATACTTGGAAGGGTGACATGGTGCCCTAGTAAGTTGATCTCCCTTTAGGATGGGTTCCCACTGGGTGGTTCTATGAAAGGTCATCGTCCGTTCCCTCCATACTTACTACTTTCCATGTTTATTCATCTCATCTCCCCTCACCTTTGTTCGGGCATTGGGATTGGCCACACTAGGAAGGGTTTTACCTTGCCTTGTGGGAAGAAGGGGCTAAAGTCCCAGAGGGTAAAATTAGTTCGCAAGATTTAAAATCTAATGTTGAAAACCTTCAAGATTATTCACCCAGGGATTCCCGAGAAAGCAGTAAAAAGATTCTCAGTTGGAAAAGGGAACCCATAAGATACATAAACAATCAAGGTACTAGTTCGTGGATAGGAGGTCTCGTCATGAGCTGACCTATTATGAACATGGACATGCATAGGTATGCCACTACCACCTATCTGGTCACCAAACCAGGGTAGTGACTCTTGGTGGCATAATCAAGAGAAAAGGGGTCTCATCATGAGCCAATCTTATCATCTCTGTGAAATGTTTGTGGATAACACTGTCACCTCTGGTCATCAAGCTAGGACATTGGCCTTCAACTATTCCCTCGAAGCACAAAAGAAAAAGATGAAAAGAAATAAAGATAAGAGTAAAAAGCAATGAATGGGCTAGGAAACAATAAAATTTATGACAAGGTGCATCTCACCCGCTAGAAAGGCACACGAGTAAGACTTACATTTTCATGTTATCACTGCACCCCATGCCCAAAAATTACCTCATGCCACCTCATACACTTACATGACCTGGATTGGCTCGCACCTGGGAAACACCCCAAACTTGAGGAAGGTTAGCCCAATAAGGCACCCTGAGACCTTCTCCAAACCTAACTTGTTAAATTGCATAACATCTTTGAGAATTTGTCTGGGTTAAGAGGAATTTGATGCACATGTTTGGGTAATTTAATTATTGGATGTGATTTACAGGCTATGATACATGTGACTTATGGACCCCTGGAGGGCGTAGTTGTTGTTGCTGTAGGACCTTTCCTGGTGGACATGTACACGTGAGGGAATGACTAGCTATGACCTTCATGGGGGATTAAATCCCACATATGGACGTTGTAACCCAGACCAGGGGCAAGAAGACATCAAATATTTGCACTAGGAAGAAATAAGGATGTTGCCTTTGGAGGCACCCTGAAAGACCTAGACCTAGGGGGATCTTTCTCTTCCTTCTAGACATTGTCCCTATAAGGCCCAGAAGATCACCATAATGACCCTAGACGTCATCCAGAGCTAGGGGTTTAATTTTGGAGGCAATTGTGAGTTTGGTGGCACGTGTGGACATCATTTGGGGCCTTTGGAGGCCAAGTGTTCTACATTATACGTGCAACATTCCACATTAGGGCCTCAACGTCACCCTAGAAGGGCATGACGTCACCCTTGGAGGTTCCTTTAGATGCTAATTAATTTTATTTATGTCAAAATTGAATTTATTTGTAATTTGGCCAGGTCGACCTTTATTTGACCTAGAATTAATTAAAGGCCAGAGAATTTGTATAAATAAACATAAAGTACATTCATTTAGACATCAAAACTCCTCACACAAGAGGAGAAGTCTGAAATTTGAGCCCTAGTAAGGGATATTGGCTGAAATTGTGAGGTGCACTCTTGTATGAGGCTGATTTTTGCAAGTTGGATTGATCTTGGAAGCTTTTATGGTGATCTTGCATAGTATTTTCATGATTATTTTTGGTGCATGTAGGTAAAATATGTGTTTTTTTTCATCTATTTAATGGTTTATGTATGGTTTTATTTGCTCATACAAGATTATGAAATTGAATGATATAATTAATGCTTGAAGTAAGGAACTTAAATTACTACTTTATTACTTTCTATTTGCCAATATTTTCATTGAATTGATCTAGTGACTAGTGAAACCATAGAGCCCTAGTTTGCTAGCACTCTAAGGTTTTGACCTAGTTATATTTTCCTAAGTTCTTATCCCATAAGAAGCCTAAGAAGAGCAAGGTGCTAGGGCCTAGTTTTGCCTACACCCTAGTATCTTGTCTCTTGAGGAAAATGCATAGGGGAACTTAAGTTACTACTTCACCTATGCATTCTCCCTCTTAGACTTTTGTGCACTATTAAAATTGATTTGCAGCCTTAGAAGAAGTCGTCCACTTGACTCCATAAGCCCTAGAAGGAATTACTTCTAGCCTCTCTCTTATTGAAGGATTGATTAAACATTGAAACACTCTTCTCCTAAGATTTTACTAACTATCTCTAACCCTAGTTTAGCCTAGATCACTAACCTATTTGCTGTTGTTACAAAATATTGCTACAACCATATAACTGCAACAAAGTCTTTGCAAACTGAATTTTAATGCTAGCTAGACACTTCAAAAATTTCTTGTGACAATTAAGTATCATTTTGTCTAGTAAAAGCTATCTTTTTCATTGTCTTTTCAAGAAATTTTGAGGCACATTTCTTGCAATTGTTATAAAATAATTATTGTTGTTGTAAAATTTCATGTTGCTGCAATTTTATATCAGTAAACATATATTTCAAAGGTTTATTGTCTTATTGAAGAACTGACATCATTTTGTACTTGAAACTGCCATATTTGTTTCTTGTTGTCTTGTTCTAGGAAGGTACACTTCAATCATTACATTTGCTTCATCTCTTAAGACATAAAGACCTTTTGAATTGAGTGACCAGTGAGAGGGGGGTATTCTTGCATCCTTGTCTTAGTTTTATCATCCCTTTAGATCACTAGGGTCGTCTCCCTTAGGGTAAACATAACATACTCCTAAACATAAAGGGGTTTCCTATTAAGGTGACAATGATAGGTCACCCCCTTGTTATGCCAATCTTTCCTCACTTGCCTTGGGATTTGGGCAAGTATAGATTGTGCGATAACATTTTTGGCCTCGATGTTGGGGAACATCGAGTCAATTTTCCTCGAATGATACTTTTTCTGTAAGCCTTTTCTCAAATCCTTTCACTTTTCAAAGCTTACCTGGCGACTCCACTAAGGGTGATTCCCTCTTTTTCCTTTGATAATACTTAGAAGGATTATCTCGCAACTCCACTGATGATTAATATAGACATGGCTTCTCAATGGGACCTAGGTAATTTGAAACCCTTGTATATTGGGATATCCACGACAAATACCTCCAAGGTATATAAAATGGCTCCCTAAATTCACTGGTAGTGATGAAAATAATTTTGAGGACCATATGCATGAATTTTTTGCATTCTTTCAACTCCACCCTGTTAGTGATGATGCCGAAAACCTAGCAATGAAACCTTTCTCTACCACTTTTCATGATAATACTAGGAGATGGTATGATGGTATCCCTAATAAAGGCATCAAGACCATGGATCAATTTGAGGAAACTTTCTTGAATGAATGGTCACTATATAAAAGGTTTGCCTCCCTAAATATTTCAGGATACCCAAACCCTTTTCCTCTTGGTTTGGTAGATAATTGTCCAAAATTTGATGGAAACCCATCCCTAGCTAAACCTCATGTCACAAAATTCTTGAAATATGTTTCAGAGACAAAAGTAAGACATCAGGATGTACTAGTAGGATTGTTCTTATTGTCTCTAGGAGTAGACCAAAGGGAGTGGGTTAAGCGTGATATCATCCCGAATAGTATAATTTATATTAAAGTCTTCATTTTACTTTTCCTTGAAAGGTGGGACCCAACCATGCGAGTGTATAAAAATACATCAACCCTCCAAAAGGAAGGGTTACACCCTATCCCTGTTAATGAAGACCAAAACCAACAAGAATTTGAAGGGAGGGTCATTGACGAAGGTTACAAATCCCATGAGGAAGAGAAATAATTTACTACCAAATATAATGAGGACTTGGTTGAAGAGAAAGATCTTGAATATATCAAACATGATGATGACGTATTAATGTGTTCCCCTCCCTCTGATGAATCCATACCAAATCCTTTTCCTCTTGCACAAGAAGAAGAGGATGAGGTTAGTCACTTTCCTTTTTGGTTTTTTGATGACACCTTATTCTATGATTCATAAGGTGAAGAAGAAAGGGAACCCTTGGACAGGATAGACCCTTCGTATTGTGAAGCTAAAGATGTAAGGGAAAGTCACGAGGAAGAGACATTTATGCCTACTCTTACATTTGATGAAGTTATCCAAATCTTCGATGCTCCTGGACAAGAAGAAATGAATACAGTAAGTTGTTTCCCTTTCCAAGATTTTGAATATGCTTTATTTTATGATTTGAAAAGTTAAAAAGTGTTAGAGAAGCCCTTGGATGTTGTAAACCTTTCATGTTATGATAAAGGTAATAACATGTTTGATAATATTGATGAGTTCATACATGTCTAGAAACGTAAATGGGATATGACTGGCTATGATGGGGACCCTATTTACGATATTCAGGATAATTTCCAAAATTTGCCTTTACAACCATCATATCAGGTTACTACTAATTCTAACATATGGCAACAAGGAGATGATATAGTTACAGACATTTTCCAAACACCCAAGGATGAGTTGGTATTATGTTTACATGATGATTTTCGGTCATACCTTGAGGATTTTGATGAGTCTTCCTTTGAGCACTCAGATTTATTTTATGAAGAATATTATCAACCACCATTGTGCTAAGATCTTGATAAGGGTAAGGACGTTGCTTTCCTAAAGTAGGATACTTATGACAAGGTTTTCCATCTCCCTTCAATTACTTCACCTCGTTATGACACTAAGGATGCAATTAGGAAACATGTCCCTTGTCCCAAGTTTTCTCTAGGGAGGAGCCTTCTTTTATAATTCAAGGGTAGGTTGAATACCTTAAGAAGAAGTTTGTTATCTCAGTCTTTCCACTTTGCCTTAGGAAATTTCCAATCATCCTCTAGGTTCTTACTAGTCCCTTCCTAGACCTTGGGATGTGATGACATCCAAGGTAGCCAACCTTCAGACTCTTTGAGTCAGTATTTCGAGCCTTTGATGTTTCACGATCCCTTTTTGAGATGGATTGAGCACTTTCCTAGAAGTGTGAATTGGCATAATTTTGTCCCTCCCTCACGCCTCCATGGGCTATACTTTACGACTTCCTATGATATGATGCATGCTCTAACTCATGTTATTTTTGTGCTTGACTTGTCATTGTTTTGGTTTATGATGAAGCATAGAGGAAGGTATTATGAGATATTGCTAGGATGGTTTCACTGGGTATTTGACTACACTTAGCATTCAACCAATAGGTAAGTAGAGGTAGGTAGGAATTTGGATCCATTGTATATACCATCTGCATATCATGTTAGCATAGTTGTAGTTACATTTACATATTATTTTGTCTCACTTTTGTATATGTATGCTCACGATCATATGTTAGATTAGAGATGCTCTTTAATTTAATATATCATATATGGGAAAGGGGTGATATCACCACCCTAAATATTAATAATACATTTTTTTGAGATTTAGTAGGCACATATCATACCAGAGATGATGAGGTTCTCATTCTCATGCAATCTACGGTGAGCACATGTCCCTAAGTTGGAGCCAGATGTTATCCCCTACCCTAGGGATAACTAAGGAGATCACGTATCGAGGCCCGCAGGTCCTAGACATGGAATACCAAGAGCCAGATGACTTGAGAATGGCCCAGGAGGGCCCCTCTTTTCTTCAGTGCAGTCCATTTATCAACATCAGTAGTGTCCATCCCACCAACCTATTCCTCGAGTGGAAATAATTCTTGCTCCATGAGGTAATGAGTTGAGGTATCATAGTATGTATCACTCTGATTCTTGAAGCACTTGAATATGTTGCATTTAATTCTCCTACATTTCATAACATTTTCCTGGAAATTATGCTCTTTGACTTGTTCATACCTGGAAGGGTGACATGGTGCTCTAGTAATTTGATCTCCCTTTAGGATGGGTTGCCATTGGGTGGGTCTATTAAAGGTCATCTTCAATTCCCTCCATACTTACCACTTTCCATATTTCTTCCTCTCATCTCCCCTCACCTTTGTTCGGGCATTGGGATTGGCCACACTAAGAAGGGTTGCACCTTGCCTTGTGGGAAGAAGGGGATAAGGGCCCAGAGGGTAAAAGTATCTCACAAGAGTTAAAAGCCAATGTTGAAAACCTTCAATATGCTTCAACCGGGGATTCCCTAGAAAGCAGTAAAAAGCTTCTCAGTAGGAAAAGGGAAACCATAAGATACATAAAAAATCAAGGTACTAGTTTGTGGATAGGAGGAATCATCACGAGCTGACCTATTATGACCATGGACATGTAGCGGTATGACACTACCACCTATCTGGTCACCAAACCAGGTGTTATGAAAATGAAAAAGGTTTATGTATACAAATTTTGCAAGTGGAATATGTTTGTGTCTTATTCAATTGGATCAAGTTGCAAGCACATAAACTTAATGAGTTTTTACTTAAAATGAATAGCATAAACAATCATACAAAACCATCAAAAGTAAGCACATAACACAACAAAATGATAAAGGAGCTCACCCCACTCTTGGGCTACATCTCCTGGTCCAACTTCCAATGGATCATTTTCATTATATTCTCAAAGTGTCAAAATTAGTCCTTTACAATGATCAGAATGAAAAATAGATGGCTTCAATGGCTCCAAAATGTCCAAAAACCCATAGTTGGGCTCTTCCTACACCTGGTTTGGCCAAAAATTGAGAAAAATACATTTCCTGGAAGTTTCTCCCAATAACTTGTTGTACCTGCTCACCAAAACACACCTTTGTGTGAATGAACCTGGCCTTTGTGTGTTTCTCATGCCAAAACCCAACACTATGTGCGTTTTCAGATCATGGGCGTAATTGTAGCATTGTTAGCACACCAAGCGCCTTAATCATTAGAGGTGTCGGTCACATGGAGGTTTGTGTAACCACGTGGACGAGGGGCAGTGCTAAAACCTGCACTCGTCGGCTGGGACTGTTGGCTCCCCGTGCTGCTGGACATATGGTAAATGATGTATCATGTGACTATGGGTTGGGTCTAAGCCTCGACCCTTTCTTCACCCGAATGAACCATAAATCAACTTTAAATACAAGTTTTTAACTATAGTTTTAAGAACCACCATTAGGCAGGCTGGTAGCTTGGCCTTTGCAAATAATTTTCCCACAAAGGTCGAGGGTTCAACCCCCGTGGATCCCATAATTTTTTTATCACATTAACCAAATACAGGGTGCCACATGGAGGCCCTTGGCTGGGCCACGTGGCACCATTCCATTTTCCCCGTACACTGACATGTGTTAGCACACAATTGGTCCACGTCTTACCCTTGCATGGTTAGCCTGCCACATCACCACTTTCCATGTCAATTGACAAGTCACCTTGCCACATTAGTTGTATGGTCGTACAGACTATAGGGTCAGCATCCATGTGGCCTATACGAACTATGTATAGTCAACATTTTGCTTGTTTGGGAAAAAAGACAGAACACGATATCTATCACATACAAACTTTGTTTGAGCCCATTCAAGTTTCATTGGGATCATGAGGATGAGATCTATGCATGAATCCATTTTTGAGCAATTTTGAGCACTTTGATTTTTGAGCATTTTTTGATCCCCTGGATCACTCCTCCCTATTGGGAATATTTTGGACCTCCAAAAGAATACTTTCAGTCAATATAAAGATGAGGGTACAGTKCCCTCACCTTTCCAACCTCAATCCATTTATCTTTGCTTGGATTTGTTCCTTTAACACCAATACGAAGGTATTCCACATTCCCTTGTTTTGAAGTTCTTACCTTTCTGTCAAGGATTGTATCCTCATGCAATTCTGAAAGATATTCTGGTGAGAAGTCATCTATGGAAGGAATTTTAACATGCTCTCCTTGATCATCAATCAAAGGAGGCTCATACAATCTCAAATTCTCAACATTAACAACTACACACATTTTCATATAACGAGGTAGATCCAAATAGAAGACATTGTTACCAATCTTTTCAAGAATCTTGAAAGGTCCATATCTAATTGGTTTCATCTTTTTACCTTCTCCTTTAAGCCTCTCCTTTCTAATGTAAAGTCAAACTTCATCTCCAACTTGGAAACTGTGATCAACATGATGCTTGTCATGTCTTGTCTTGTACTTGGCTTGGCTCTTTTCCAACTGTTCTTGTACCATTCGATGCACCAACTGAATTTGTTCAATGAACTTATTTCCTCTATCAATGTCATAATGACCATCAATAGAAATATCCTTCCCAAAGATAAAATCTAAAGGAGATTTTGGAAAATAACCAAAACATGCCTCAAATGGAGATGTTTGAGTCGAAGAATGCTTAGCCCGATTATAATCATGTTGAATGTAGTGTAGGTTCTCATCCCAAAGCTTAGGATGTTTGCTGCAATAACCAAGAAGAATATGTACTATTGTTCTATTCACCACTTCTGTTTGAACATCAGTTTGTGGATGAAATTATGTGCTCTTTTTCATCTTGGTGTCCATGAGTGCCCATAAGTTTGAACAAAAGTTCCCAATAAATCGAAAATATCAATTAGAAATAATGTATTTGGGAAACCCAAAATGTACCCAAACATCCTGAAAGAACATTTGTGATGCTTGTTCAATTGTAACCTTCTTCTTACAAGGCATCAAAATACACATTTTTCTGAAACGATCAACCACAACATAAAGATAATCATGATTTTTTTTTGACATAGGTAATCCTCCTACAAATTCCATGGAAATGTGTTCCCAAGGATGAGAAGGAACCTGAAGTGGAGTATACAAACCCAAATTTCTATTTCTAGGCTTACTTGTTGCACATAAAGAACATCCTCTTACATATCTTGAAACAATTTCATTCATTTTAGGCCAATAACAATACCTTTGCAAATTAGCCACCATCTGGCCTAAACCAAAGTGGCCAACAATAAGAGAAGAATGTGCTTCCCTTATGATGTTGACTCTTTCACCCTGTGGAATACATAACTTTCCAAGATGATACAAAATCTTATCATGCACATGGTAATCCAATTCCTTAACTTGGTTAGAATGACACCAAGTTGCATAAACCTCTTTAAAATCAACATCTAAAGCATATTGTTCGACATAGCTCTCATGCATGGTAGAATTATGCTTAAGAATAACTGAAACACTAACAATAGGCCTGGAAATCATATCAACAACTTTTTTATAAATGCCTTTCTTATACCTGATAACCAAGTGGAGTTGTTGTAGGAAACCCATCCATCTGAAGTGTCTTGCTTGTTGTAGCTTTGTTTGTGATTGCAAGTGTTGCAATGGTTGATGATTTGTGTGAACAATAGTTTCTTTCCCCAACAAATAATGTTTCCATTTTTTCACACTTTGCACCAATGCATACAACTCCTTGTCATCTGTAGGATAATTAATCACAACACCATTAAAAGTTTCAGAATGAAAACAAATGGGCTTACCATATTGCAACAAGACTACTCCCATTGCATAGTTACTTGCATATGTTTGTATCTCAAATGGTTGTCTCAAATTAGGAAGTGCAAGAAATGGAGCTGAACTAATCTTCTCCTTCAATGCATCAAAATATTTTTGTTGCTTGCCCCCATTGGAAAACTTGCTTGATGCTTGTCACTGCATGTAATGGAGCTGCAATTGAAGAGAAGTTGGCAATAAAATTTCTCCAATATTGGGATTCTCCCAAAAAGCTTCTTGCCTCCATTAGATTGTTGGGCTTGGGCCAATCCAAAATGACTTTGACCTTTGAATGATCTATTTTCAGTTCTCCTCCTCCAACAATATGTCCCAAGTAAACAAGTGAGGTCTTTCCAAACTCACATTTAGACATATTTAAAAAAAAATTCTTTCTTCAAGACATCTAAAACTTGCTTTACATGCCTAGCATGCTCTTCACGAGATTTGATAAATATCAAAATGTCATCCAAGTAGACAATTAGACAATCATCAAGAAAAGGCCTTAAAACATCATTCATAACTCTCATGAATGTAGCATGAGCATTACAAATCCAAAATGGAATCACCATCCATTCAAACAAACCTTGCTTTGTTTTGAAAGTTATCTTCCATGTGTCTCCTTCAACAATCCTAATCTGATGATATCCACTTCT
>SNQJ01S0068682.1:60501-93677 GCA_010110895.2 Picea sitchensis | reverse complement strand
TAATAGGAAAATATATAATTATACACAGCTTGCAAAGCTTCACCCTTCACCCTGTATTCTACACATGGGGGGGCATCTATAGAGGGTGGGGCATCTATAGAGGGTGGGTGGGAGGGTAGAAATCTTGCAAAGCTTCACCTTGTATTCTACACATGCATGAACACACACATATCAAGTAGCTTGAAAAAATAAAAATATATCATAATCACTTCAATCCACAAGTTAGCTTCAACAATTTTACTATTAGGCTCCCAACCAATAATTCTCACAAACAATGATAACACATGTTTAATAATCATATAAACCATTTGCATGCATTAATAAGATTAGTAACATCATATAACACACACACATAAACAAAATAAAATCAAATAAAATCAAATAAAATCTATAACAATTTCATCATGCTTCCACAAGATCTCATAAAAAAATGTAATTAAGTTTTCCAGCCATCCAAAGCTCATGAAAAAGTGAATTAGGGGTGTCTACTTTCTTCTCTTATCAAGCCTCATCACCTTAACCTAAGTCAAAATCATCTATTCCATCTAAGAGTGCTACATAACTAGCCAACTTACCATAATTATCACTCACTCAACAACATTAATACTAATTATATAAGTAATTAAAACAACATCATTTCATTCATTCTCACATTAGATACAATCACTAATCACATATGTGTGCACTCATACACATCTCTATATAAAATTCACTCATACACATCTCTATATCCATAAGCATTCCACATAAAAGTCATCAACTTATACATCATAAATATTCCCCAAAAGACATATATCCTAGTCATATGCAAAGCCAAAGTAGAAAAAGTGGGGCATTACATTTGCTAATACAATGAGTAAGAGATGTGGTTTGAGTTTATTGCTTTTCTTGATTAAAAGTTTCCAAAGTAATTCTCTTGTATACTATGTACGCGTGATATTGATTATTTTCTATGGTTCTTAATAATCTATTGACATCACTTATGATTTTGCATAAGTTTATCAGTCACTAATCTACAAAAGCATTACGGGCCAAACTAATTTTCCATTAAATGACATTGATAAGTGTGCATTGTCTAATTTAGATATAGTTTTTGAGTATTGTATTGCCTTCTACATCCTTTAACCATATGGAACTTTGACATACACAACACATTGTACATAACAATTATTTTATGAACAACATATAAGTGTATATCTAATTTATGTATTAGAATTTAAATCAAAAGAACATTTTTTTATTTTTTATATCCATCTTATTATAAGATTGGTGATAATTATTGTTGTCTATTTATAAATCTTTATATTTGAGAATATACTTTGTGAACAACTTATAAACATACATATAAGTTATATAATAGGGAATATGAATTAGAAGAAACTTTGAATTTCTCATATTCATTTTATTATAATATTTTTAATGGATATTATTGCTTATTTAGAGATTTGTGAACAACTTATAAACATACATATAAGTTATATAATAGGGAATATGAATTAGAAGAAACTTTGAATTTCTCATATTCATTTTATTATAATATTTTTAATGGACATATAAACATACATATAAGTTATATAATAGGGAATATGAATTAGAAGAAACTTTGAATTTCTCATATTCATTTTATTATAATATTTTTAATGGATATTATTGCTTATTTAGAGATCTTCATATTTGAGATACTAGATTTCAATGTTAAGGTTAGAAATGTGTTATTTTTTTCATTGAAAATATTATTCAATGTGATGTTTCCAATCAGGGTAGATGGGAATATATGTTTCTTTACCAAGTTTTTATTTTTTTTATTTTTTTAGTGATTTTATCAAACAATTTGCAGATGTTATTAAATTAAGCATGTCTCATACAACCATTACACATAAAATAGAGAAATTAATTATGGCATCTTTGTTATGGATGGAAAAATAAAAACCACAAAATACTAGAACTCTACTGGATTTAATAATAACTTCCAAACCGTCCTACACACAAGCTATTGGCTACAATGCAGTTGTAGAAACTAACAAAGGCACAACAAGAACTTGACGATGATGATGCCAAATTTCCTCAACTAGTGAGGAATCCTTGTTGGCCCTTGAACAAGTCTTGAGAATCCTTGGTCATGATTGACCTATTTTGGGACTTCGACAGGCTGTCGAAAGCAGAGCGCAAGTCGAAGCAAAGATCGCAAGATCTCAACCCCTTGTTTAGGGCTTTTTGGGTTTTAGGCTATGTAACGAGTATGGGGATGTTGACCCATGGGTTTAACCATGTTTATGACCCTTTTGTAATGTATAAATAGAAGTCTAGGCGATTTAAGAAGAAGAGAGGCTCGATACCTAGCCAAGTGCTAAGTGCAATTTGTAAATGCTTTGTGCATGCTATGTTGAGAACTTGCAGAGCTAAGTGCAATTGACTGTAAGAGATAATGTAAAGGCTTTGTGCTGTAATCTAGCTCAGGGAAGGAGGATAGAGCGAAGTGCACGCAGATCTCCTGTCCTATGTGGAGTAGGATCTTGTGGCTCTGTGCGTGTAGAAGATTGACAAAAGACGATAAAAGAGAAGAAGAGTTGGTGGACGTAGCCCTAGTCTGAGGGTGAACCACGTATATCCTATGTTGCTATGCTTTGTGTGATGTATTGATGTGTTTATGTATTTACTTTCTTAATGCTTTGATGTAGATGAATGATATATAGATCTGTGATGCTTTGTGCTTAATAATGTGGATGAATGCTAGATCTAACCTATGTGAATGTGCTTAGTGCTTGACTATACTAGATCTGGGTGAATACTGCGCTGACCTGTTGTTAGGGTTTACTTGCACTGTAAGTTAAGGTTGAATACTAATGATCTATAGCTGCTAAGTGTTCTATTAAGGTGTTAAAATCACAGATCTATGTCCCAGCTAAGGTTACAGACACTGGAGTCCTGCAACCACCCCTACCTCTACCTCGGGTGAGACTGCATCTACTTCACAGATGTTGCTGAAAGGGTTGATAGTTAGGGCTTTTTTGGTGCGCTGTTGAAGCGTTGAACCCTGGGTCTACCCTTATGCCAACAATTGGTTCTGTTGTCAGGAATGAAACTGTGATTACTGGGAACTGAAGTAAAGAAAAAGAGAAGCTATGTGCATAGATCTGCTGCTGAAGTGCACAATATTCTAACTGAAACTGTGATTGTTGGGAACTAAAGAAAAGAGAAAGCTTTGTGCATAGATATGTTGCCCTAGTGCGTAGTATTCTACTTGACTTGCGAAGCTCTGTGCTAAGAAGAGAAGTTAGATCTGAAGAAAAGAGGTAAGATCTTAAAGCTTTGTGCTCTGATAAAGGTAAGAACAGTGTAAAGTTTTGATTGAAAAGGTAAGATAAGTGGAAATTTTTGTTTCAAAAGTATGGATCTAGGTATGTTTTATAAATTTTGTCCTAGCTTGAAAACTAGGGCGCAACTAGAAGAAAGAATATTTGATATGAGTAGATCTGATAAGAATAGTGAAAGATATGTTATTCCTATGAATAGAAAGAATGTTTGGACTAACAAATGGATGCAGGACCCTAGAAATATTTTTTTGCAGGTTAGCTACTATGATCCTAGTGCGCAGTACAGGAAAGGATGGGGATCATTTAAAAGAAAGAGAGGATTAACCCTTTGTTACAGTTGCAGAAGGTTGGACCATCTTGCTAAGGATTTCCCTGATAAAATATCTAGTTGTCTTTGTTGTAAAGCTATGGACCATGAAGTTTTGAATTCCCTAGAATGATTGCTAAGGTTGAAAGGATGAATATGAGACAAGAAAACCCCGAGGAAGATCAAGAAACTAAGACCATGGCAAAACCCTAGAAAGAATTAGAGAATGTATTAATATGAATGAAAGAAACCCTGAATGGTCACAACAATGTCAACTTATCAGAGATATTCAAAGAAAAATAGTGCATAGAAGTAAGAATAAGAGATTTTGACATTGAATGTGTTCTGGATGAAGAAACATAGGTAGATATCATGACAGAAAGAACTTGGGAAATTTTAGGAAAGCCTGCTATGATTCTTTCATTACGAGGAATAGGATTATTTAGAGGAAAGTTGATGACCCTATGTGGAAGACTCACCCAAATATCTATGAGTGCTCATGGAACTTCGACAGAGGAATATTTTGAGGTTGTTAAATTTATTGAGAGAGACAAACCATTTGATATGTTACTAGGAAAAACTTGGATTGAGAAGGATTAGACCAGAAGAAAAGAAGAGGAAGCCCTAGGACATAAGAAACAAGAACTAAAAGATTTAATGACTAGGAGGATAGAGCACTTGATTGAAGAACAAAAGAATAGATCGAAGCTATTTAGAACCATAAACTTGGATATCGAAGTTGAAAGAACACAAGAAGACTCACAGAAGAGTGGAGCTCCTACCCCAGATAGAGAACAAGTATTTCCCTTGAACCCTATGAAAGAATCTCAACAACACGAAGTTACTATGCCAAAAGGAGATAAGAATTAGAATGGAAAGAGGAATATCGAAACAAATATTATAGGGAAGAAAGCTAGAAAGCTCAGTAAGAAGAGAGCAAAGATAGAGAAGTTGCAGAAGGTTCCAGAGGGGACTTCGCAGAAGGAAGGCTTTCAAAACTGGAACTTCGTCAGGATATCAGAACAACGCAACATGGAACTTCGCCATGGCGAAGCAATATAACTATTGGAGGCATTATGACCGTTAGATAGACACCCCCAAATAGTTAGAACAATAGTTATGACCAGAAAGTTCATTTTCAGACAGTTGGGGCCGCACCACAACAGATAAAACCGCATTAATGAAGGCCTCTCGTCCATTGGAGAGATCTGTTACATCATGTTTACTTATTTTGTCGACTATTGAACCAAGAATACTTTTACAAATTGCATCCGCGCCAATGAGAGAGCTCATTACTACCGCTTTGTGTTTACTAAGATTGACACCCGTTCTATTACATTGAAGCATTCATGCATCAATCTAAGTTATCTGATCTTGAGCGTGTATGTTGGACGAACTCAATGCATTTGAAAAGTGTGTAGACGAAGTTATAATTGATCTAATGGTCGAGAAAGTAATGTCCGCAGGTATTCAAGCCTCATCGACGAGAGGAGTGCAAGCCTCCCCATCGACTGCTCATGGATACAGACCATCCCGAGCTGCAACCGAGAAAATAACCAAGCATCAAGATGACTTTGAGAACGTGAAGTTAATCCCAACTATCCTACCTGAATACATCCCGCCTTTGGCTGGCGTGATGAGTCGTGATAGTGTCCCGAGGGATTTCGATTATACCTTGGTTACTACGTACCTCCCGAAGGGGATACGTGCAGTTAGAACACAACATGATAAGATCGCAAAATTAAAATTCAGTGACTTCACCCTAGGGGACCGCAAGAACCACAGTATGCTTGCTCCTCAGAGATACTTGACTAGGGAGAAGGGGAAGAACACGAAAAATAATCCCCCAACCATGGAATATGAACCTCACGCAGTCCACCATCTTGAATGTGATGAAGATTCCGCATTTCAGAAGGCACCAGGAGGTTAACGTGTGTGTTAAGCTCCCGCTATCATGTTACCATGGCGGCTATCTATGGCTAGACAGACACATCTGTTGTAGGTGAATCCCCCTGCAGACAAGTGGATTCCCTCTTGGTCTCTAGACTCCTAAGGCCAAGACAGAAAAGTGCTTAACATGAACACTGACTTCTTTTTAGATCTAATCAAGCTAATAAATGAAAGAGAAGGAGAAAGGCATGTACCTTATTAGCAACATTTTTCTTTTCAAAGTCTAGGCTGAGCTTCGATCTTGAGCTCCCTGATAGGTCCTGTAAAACAAACAAATATACAATGGACTTCCTACTCTACTAAGATTAGCTCAAATATAGATCCATCTACTCTAGACAAACTCATATGGAACAAACATAAGTTTGAAAGAAACAGGCCAAGCACCGATTATTAATGAGAACAAGTAAAATTACTTACAATCCTTTGAATGAAGGTGCAACAACTTCTTCTAGTTCTCCTTGTCCAACCCCTTTGCTCAATCAATATCCACTGATTTATTTGATGACATATTACTCATGAGATCATAAGTTTGATGTAATTCTCAAACTCCATTGTACCTTTTACCATGAGAAGGTCTCCTTATATAACCTTGGATAGGTCCAACCACTTGAGAGATTTTTGGGATGAGTTGAGGATTCCTCTCCTTTAGTTGAGGATCTCCCCTAAGATCATGCCTTGACCATCTATTCGAATCCAAATACCTTTAAGAATTGAGGTATTCTTCCCTTATTTGCCTCAACAAACCCATAATTTGCTAAAAAAAGGGTAGTGCTCCCCCAAAAGGGTGCACAGGGTGCTCAAACACTCCCCCAAAGAGGCTCAGGGAGCGCCAGCACTCCCTGACAGTGGGTAGGGGAGCGATCCTCTCCGAAATCCATTTTTTAGTGGTTTTTCGATGGGAAAAGGTTTGTACTCCCTGTCAAGAGACTTTTCTTCTTCAAAACTAGTCTTTGGTGTGTCTTAAGTGTCTTTGTGATGTCGTTAGAGGCACGACATAGGAAAGATGGCAGTATGATGTTTTTGACACTTGAAACAATTATAGTCAAGATGCGACACTTGTGGACAAGATGCGACACTTACAACACTCATAATGACGACACTTGCGACACTATCGAAGTGAGTAATTTTGAGGTGTAACAGATTGCCCCCCAAAGTATGAAGTTAGAAGACGATGATGACTGAAGTACTTTGTAGACTTTTTCAAGCAAGGGTATGGATGTAGAGAGACTGGAAAAATATGCACACAACCATCAAACAAATATTATGACATGTTTCAAAACCCAAGGCATGCATACCTATGCTTGAGTTATAAATACTTTTTAAGTATGGCCACCATAAAATACACTGCGGATCCATAATTATATTGACAAAATGGTATAGCCACCGTAGATACAATGTGGATCTATACTCCTAAGACCTAAACTGATCGTAGCCATGAAGAATACACAATGGATCTACGAGATGACAAGACATAGCTACAACCAATACAAAGTGGATATATGTAACAATATATGTGTCATAGTTCAAAAGAACTCCTTCGCAACTTGGGCAAAGTATACATAAGAGTGATGACACTCAACCCAGGTTCTTCTTACCGATCCTGATGCAGTACGAATCTAACCATGCGAATAAACGTCCTGATGTTGAACATGGCAGAAACCACTTGATTACCGGTCAATGATGTAAACCATTAACAAGTGCGAGGGAGATCACCATTGATGTCAATGATTCCCAAGGTACTCTAGTACACTCCAAAAAATGTGAATAGATGAGATGAAGTCAAACATCTGTGGAATCATCTGATTAGAGGTCAATTATGTAAACCCACTGTCAGACACGAGGAGGCCTGCCATTGAGGCATGCAGGTACTAATTGGTTTGTAAGTCTAGTTCCTGGATAATGTGACGAAGTCGATAGGAATAGACTCGTCAAAGGAGAGCCTTGATGTATCCCCCATCAATGAAACGAAACCGACACAGATATGTAACTGATATATCAAATGAACATGGACTGACATGGGTATTGAAATAGGATATTTGTGATGGCCGACTCACGAGGCAGATACTTCCCTTGAACACTGAGGCACAACAACATAAACATGACATGGACCAAAACTTGATAATGCAGTGGATGCTGTGACTTTCATCAGGTGACCCAAAGGAATCAAAGAAACTCAGAGGATTGGCTCAGTGCAGAGGTTCAACAGATAAAAATGTGTGCAAAGACAAAGTTCCATGTTCAACGACGACCGTAAGAACTACTGGTAGTGTTCTCAAAAAACTGCTTGTCTTGCTTCTTTCAAATTTTCCCCCATCCAGATAGACGAGTACCTCTTTTTAATTTAACGAGCTCGAGGAGGGTAACACATGCTCGATATGAATCACCTTTGGTAAGTCCCTCTTCCTTTGTTTAACGAACTGGAAGAAGTAAGGGTTCGATCTCATATTAGCCCTTCAATGTATGATTGTTTAACGAGTCCAGAGAAGGTAAAATCGACGGTTTTTCATATTTAGAGAGTCTGAAAACAAGTTAAAGACGACTCCAATGTTGTCCTTTTTCGTAATGTTAGTCTTTCGAGGCCAAAAAAGAGATAAATTATCACTCGAAAGACGCCCTTTCAGGCCTTTTAACGAGTGGGAAAGGAAGCAAGATCACTCAAAAATATTTTCATATTTAGAGAGTTTGAAAAGAGCTCAAAGACAACTCCAAGAGGTTCCTTTTTTGTTTATCCATGCGAGTCCGAAAAAGTGATAAAAGTCTACTCAGTTACATTCTCATGTTTTTTCGAGCACTAGAAAGAACAAAAACCAAGCTCGGTATGCCCCCAACTTGAAAGCTAGTGGCTTAACTCCAGAATGATCATCAAAGGCTGGATACATGCCCTCCAAGCTTCAATTCATTCCTCGACTTTGAGGTTGTCACCAATTTCTCTACTAGACGGAGATAAATGATAAGAGTGGATGGAAAGAAGGTTCAAGAGAGGTGACTATTTCATTTTTTAGCAAGCTTGACATAGAAAAAGAACTATGCTCAGGGCTTTGGGTTCAATCCCCAGATATCCATTTCATTTTTTAACGAGCTTGCTACAGAGAGGAAAACTATGCTCATAGCTTCTGTTTCATTTTTTAAGGAGCTTTCCACAAAGAAGAAAAAATATGCTCGTAACTTCTATTTCATTTTTTAACGAGCTTGCTATAGAGAGGAGAAACTATGCTTGTGACCTTTGTTTCATTTTTTAATGAGCTTGCCACGGAGAGAAAAACTATACTCGTTGTCTCTTCTTAATCATGGCTTCCAAGAGAATAAATCTCTGGAAGGACACCATGTCAAGGGACAAAACTCGGTCATGGCTTCCAAGAGATCTTCACTGGATGGAAGAAAATCACTCTTGAAGGAACACATGTCAAGGGTCTCGTCAGGAGTAAGGAGATCAGGCTCCAATAACCCTACCGAAGAGATCACCATGTCAACTATCAGATCCAAATCGTCTGAAGTTGAAGTCATGGGAGATAACACCAAATAATTGACATGCATCGGGGGCGATACTGTCGTCATATAAGAACCATTCAGGGTGGTAATCTAGCCAAGACCGATGAATGAAAGTTGATTAATAGTCACCATTCTTCCATCATGTGGGAAAGATATCACATGAAAAAGAGTGGACACAATAGCTTTCATGTCATAGACATAATCCTGCCCAAGGAGTAAAGTGAAATCTAAGGGGTCTCGAACTACCATGACATCAATAAAGACAGTTTTCCCTCCCAAAGTTACTGGAAATTGAGGAAGGGTCCCTAAAGGTTGACTAGTTCTTCTTTTAAAAGCTAGCAGATTCTATGTAACCGACGCAAGCTGAGGACAACCAAAAGCGTGCCAAGAAACTGAGGACAAAATACTAACGAACGCACCTTCATCTATCAACATTTGAGGAACGTCCCGACCACAAACCTATACTATAACTTGGAAAGGAATGTGAGAGGGAAGACGAGATCCTGTTAGTGAACCCCAATAAAAAAGGATGGCCTCATTACTTAGAGGGGGTTTCGTGGGAGAATGAGGAATTCTCCCCAGCATGGTAGATTTTGTATCAACGAGAAAAATGTGGGTAATATCGGGTTTAATCTCTAGAGGGAGAGTAGGATCGGCTGATGATGGGATCAAATTGACCATGTAGGCACTCTTCAGAGGAAGAGTGGGACTGATTGAGGAAGGGATTGGATCAACCACTTTGGCACTCGTCAAAGGAGGAGTGGGATCAACCGATGACATAATCAGATCGACCACTTGGGTTTCATTCTCCAAGGGGAGAATGGGGTCGACGAGTGGAAATGGATTGACCACTTTGGTGTCACTCTCTAATGGGAGAGTGGGGTCGATCGAGGATGAAAACATATCGACTACTTGGGTTAGACTCTTTTGATGAAGAGTAGGGTTGATCGATGATAGAACCAAATAAACTACTTTGGTGAGTGGGTCAACCGAGGATGAAACTTGATTGACCAGCTGATCAACCGGATTGACCGGGGATGGAACCAGATTGATCATTCCACCAAATAATGATGGGTTGGGAGAAAGCTTATGATAACCTTTTGGAAGTTGAATTTTTTCCAAAAGAGAAGAAGCCTCGTCCATACGAGGACAAAGGTGAGAATAATGATCACCTTTGCATAACATGCAAGGGAATTTGACAGTTGTCTTCTTCTTACCAATCTTAACGTCACTAGTTGACGGGGTATCATCGGCATGACTGGTAGAGGCCGATGACGTGGAGGATCACATTTATAAGACCTTTGGAATACTAGGGCAATCCCTTAGAAAGTGGTCACCCTTACAAATATTGCAAGGGAATTTGGGTTTCAGATTCTTCATTTTAATCTTGTTGACCTCATCAACACTCCCAGTACTATTAACAATAGCTAGTTGCTGGGATTCAACATTTGATGTTGTTGGAGCCTTGGTCCTTTTTGGGTTCTTCTTCTTCTTCTCTTTCTGTTTCTTCTTCTTCTTATCAACCTAGATACTTGCTTTAGAGATTTCACTAGACGAAGAAGGAGAAAGGGAAGGAGACTTAATGGGCGAAGAAGGTGAAAATTTGACATGAGGTTGATGTGTGGGTGGTGTACTGACATCTAAAGTATTAGGAGAAGTTGAAACATTGGGAGGATTCAAGATCACCGGAGTGGGGAACAACCAAACCGGTAATCCGATGGTGAGTCCCAGAAGACTCAGTGTGGCAATGTACGGTGGACAAAATTTTCCAAACGAAGGAAAGGTATAAGGTTCCCCAAGAGAGGGGTTCCTCCATTGGTACTCTTAGGATTTGATGCCATTAACATTGACTCAACCTAAGGTCCACTAAGTAACACAACCAACACATGCTATGAATCAGAGAAGCAAACAATCAAACAAAACCTTCCCACAATGAAACCACTAGTTGGTGATGAAATCCAACGTTGTGGATCAGTTACATTGGCGACCTTCTTAACAGACTTACGCCTTAGTGCAAGCATCCATGCAATAATTATGGATTTACCCTCCAAGAATCCCGAGTGAGTTTGACCAATGTCTGTTCCAGGTACAATGAGACTTCCCTTCACCGTCACCTTGTGTGGGACCCTAAATATTATGGCTACTAGGGTCACCAATTCACAGTTAGCCCCTGGGAGAGTACAGTTGACATTCTGATCCGAATGTATGGGTAGGATAACAAGTCTGAAATCAAATCGAGAGGCTCCCACACATAATTGTGGGTATACCCTCAAGTGACCCCCAATATACGATCTGACCACTACAAACAGTTGAAACACAGAGGGATAATCTTTGTAAATCACCCGAATGCGACCTCGTGCGTAACCCCTGTGTGAGAGGGGGATCCCAAAAATCCTATATGACAATTGGATTTTCTCTCCCTATCACAAGATGCTAATTTTGTTTGATAGCTTTGGAAATTTATCCTTTCAACCTATTCCAAATCCCTACACCTTAAACTAATGTAGGTTTGCTAACAAAGATGTAAAAATCTGATAAATTTTAGTTAAGTTGATTTTAGTGGCTGTTGTTTACTCAGAGGCGTATGAGAGTGAAAACTGATGATATTATGACTTAGTTCCCAAAACATGCATAAGAAATGATAAACAATCTTTTCTTTCAATGAATGTCTAATTAAGGGAAGGAGAATGATTTTCCTTTTCACTTTCAAACACTAAGATGCAATGACCTCATGCAATAGTCCTCAATAAGGAATCCAATGAAATGTTAAAATGTTTATATGTGACTGATAACCAATAGATGTAAATCTTCCTATGCTAATTGGACTTCAAGAGTTGTGAGATTTAAGCAATCTGGAAGAAAACTTCACATAAACCAAAAGACACCCTTGTTATGATCAAACAAGAAACGGAAATCCAGAAACTCAAAAAAAAGGAGAAAGAGCTTGGAAAATATGACTCAAATATCATAAAGAAAAGTACAAAAGACCTTTGAAACTCCTTACAAAGTTTTCACTCATTCAGATAAACAAGAAGAAAATGATAAATTGACTTCAAATCGTGAAGGAAAAAGAGTTATTGCCAAGCAAGGAAAAATGTCAAAAAATCCAAACAAAAGAGGATGAATCCTTAGAAAACAGGGTATTGAAGGCCAATACCAATATGGAGTGAGAGTATGAGACCCTGAGCAAATGTAAAAGGCAAAAACTGAACCCAAAAAATTGAAAAACTAGAAGGTTTTTCATTGAAAATGGGATAGCGCTCTGGTATAAGGGGTACCAAAGCACTCCAACACTCTGTGTAAGACCACCAGGGAGTGTTGGCACTCTGCTAGCAAGGGCAGGAGAGCGCTTTGCTACAAAAGATCAGAAAAATGCCCAGAAACTCAGAAAATCAAGGAAATTCAGTCAATCAGGGTGATCCTGATGACATAATGAGGCAATCAAACCAATATAAGAATAAAAAAGACAACGTGGAGAAGATCAAATTAGTGGGAAAAGGGCCAAAACAAGATTTGGGAACAAAAACAAAAATCAGAGCTCCTCCCCAGTGGAGTCACCAATTTCTGTTGTAGGTGAATTCCCCTGTGGACAAGTGGATTCCCTCTTGGTCTCTAGACTCCTAAGGCCAAGACAAAAAATTGCTTAACATGGACACTGACTTCCTTTTAGATCTAATCAAGCTAATAAATGAAAGAGAAGGAGGAATAAATGTATCTTATTAGCGACGTTTGTCTTTGCAAAGTCCAGGCTGAGCTTTGATCTTGAGCTCCCTGATAGGTCCTATAAAACAAACAAAGATACAATGGATTTCCTACTCTACTAAGATTAGCTCAAATATAGATCCATATACTGCATACAAACTCATATGGAACAAACATAAGTTTTAAAGAAACATGCCAAGCATTGATTATTAATGAGAACAAGTAAAAGTACTTACAATCCTTTGAATGAAGGTGCAACAACTTCTTCCATTTCTCCTTGTCCAACCCCTTTGCTCAATCAATCTCCATTGATTTCTTTGATGACATCTTACTCATGAGATCATAAGTTTGATGTAATTCTCAAACTCCATTGTACCTTTCACCATGAAAAGGCCTCTTTATATAACCTTGGAGAGGTCCAACAACTTGAGAGATTTTTGGGATGAGTTGAGGATTCCTCTCCTTCAGTTGAGGATATCCCCTAAGATCATGCCTTGACCATCTATTTGAATCCAAATACCTTCAAGAGTTGAGGGATTCTTCCCTTATTTGCCTCAACAAACCCAGAATTTGCTAAAAAAGGGGTAGCGCTCCCCCAAAAGGGTGCACAGGGCGCTCAAACACTCCCCCAAGGAGGACCAAGGAGTGCCAACACTCCATGACAGTGGGTAGGGGAGCGCTCCTCTCCAAAATCTATTTTTTAGTGGTTTTTTCGATGGGAAAAGGTTTTTACTCCCTGTTAAGAGACTTTTCTTCTTCAAAACTAGTCTTTCAGGTGTCTTAAGTGTCTTTTTGATGTCGTTAGAGGCACGACATAGGCAAGATGGCGGTATGCTGTTTTTGACACTTGCAACACTTATAGTCAAGATGCGACACTTACAACACTCGTAATGACGACACTTGCAACACTATCGAAGAGAGTAATTTTGAGGTGTAACAACATCACAGTCGATCCGATGTTGATCCATAGGATCACCGGATTGAGCATGTAGGGACCCAACCCACAATAATTCTACCTTGGGAAGGCTACAGATCGGGCATTGGCACAGAGGATTAAAGACAAATATGGCGATATGGAAAAGGGGATGCGAGGCTACAAGGTAGCTTCCATCCAGAGTGGCATAGTGCGCCTAGCCTGCCAAATGATTGCAGGAAAGCTGGTGAGAAAGAACAGACCTACACAGGTCACAGGGTTCATTTTTGACCTCACCGGAAAATGTGTAGAAGGACTCCAAATGAACTGGGCGAAGTACCTAGTCAACCAACTAGAATTGGATTTCTGGGAAGCTCGGGATCAAGGCTATGAGTTCCATTTTAGCTGGTTGTTGATCCTCATAGGATTTATTGATTGGGAGATACCAGAAGGTGCGAACTTCCCATATATTGAGCCATTTGAGCCACTCGATGTGAAGTTCACCACACTCTGGTACTCGAGTGATATGGGAAACAGTGGCAGTCAAACACGACATTCCACACATACTATCTCCAGTTAAAGAGGGCTATTGGGGATATCCCTCACATGACGCTGAACACCCTGCATCGGTTTAGACCTCTCATGAAGTTTTGCATAGATCGACACTTGAGTTATATTAGTGCACGTGCATACGATCATAAAGAAGAGATTCAATCATACTATAATCTCACAGAAGAGGACCTAAAAGAGATAACCCAGAAAAAATTTCTGATCCCAAACTAATCGGCAGCTCGGAGGCCACTCACGAAGAACACGACACACCTTGAACCAACAGAAGGAAGAATACCGAAGAGTTACAAAACCTGAGTAGTGCATCAGATGAAACCGCTTCAGAGTCACCTAGATGAGGAGGTAATGAAAAAGTAGATAGAGAAGATACCAATGGAAAAGAAGATCAACAGAAGTAGGGCGAAGTAACACCACCTAGGGATCCTGTTGATGAGACTGATTCATCCAAGAAAATTAAGGTTTCTCCCATGAATCCTACCTCGCAAAAGAAATCCAAAGCCACCAAGACTAAGTTGCAGAATGTACCCACGCTTGATGACTTCGACTTCATCATTGTAGCCGTATCAGATGCCTCACAGGATATTATGCAGAACACCAAAGCCAAACAAGAAGCCATGTATGAAAAAATTGAGACATAAGTAAGAGGGGTACAACAGGCCCTTCAATCCAGCCACACAGTATCCACTGCGCCCCCACCATCAAAAGAAATAGAGTTGGGAGATGAACCTGCCCAACTCCGCAAAATAGATGATGTGACCGAAGCTTTCCTTTGTCGAGTGCAAGAAGATAAAGAACAAGCCACGGTGGTCATGAAGCAAGCACAATAGGAAGTGGTAGAACAATGCCGAGTTGCGCAAGAGGAGAAATATGACCTCCACACCAAGTTCGAAGAGGAGAGAGTGCAGGTCAAGCAAGATAAAGAGCGCAGCTCAAAGTCAAAGAAGCAGTCAACACTGAGTTGCACAATAGGAGGAAGATGACCTCCACACCAAGTTCGAAGAGGAGAGAGTGCAGGTCAAGCAAGATAAAGAGCACAACTCAAAGTCAAAGAAGCAGTCAACATAGCACTTTGCTCTGTGACCGTCTTAGAGAAAAAAGTAGAAGAACCAGTGGAGAATCAAGTAGCACAACTTTGCTAAAACTATCCAGCAAATTCAACAGAGAATCATAGATATAGAGCTATAAATAGTTCCAAGTACCCCGCAGGATGTGTGAGACCAAAGAGAAGCCACTGTCGGGAGCACAGTTGAGAGGATAAGAGCATTAGCTTTGGAATGTAAACAAATTAGTAGTATAAGTGCACAAACCTACGAGCGACTTACTGAAGACCCTGAACTAAATGCATTGCAGTCACAACTCTAGGAGGCAAATAAAAAAGAAACAATAGTACATGCGTAGTTGAATCCTTGTCCGCAGTTGAGATGATGAAGCAATCCCAAGAACAATGCTCTGCTCAATAGCAGGTCCACACCATACAGAGAAAAGTCATGGAAGTAACCCAGAGGCTCCAACCAGTCCAGAACGAAGCATGGAAGTTATTTGAGGAGATTGAAGGTCGAGGAGCAGAGTTGGAACAAGTAGTCACTGCAGTCAAACAACGCTTAGAGGGACCTATCAACGAAGCAGTTATCCAAGAATTAGCTGAGCAGGAGGCCTTGGTGAAGAAACAGGTCGAAGCAGCTTGAGCCAAGCTCGAGGATTTTGAAGCAAAGATACCCAGATCAAAGTGAGTTGGGATGAGTCACAGGTGAGTATTGGGGGCATGTTGGCCCTTGACCAAGTCTTGAGAATCCTTGTTCATGATTGACCTATTTTTGAACTTCGACAGGTTGTCGAAAGCGGAGCACAAATCAAAGCGGAGATTGCAGGATCTCGGCCCCTTATTTAGGGATTTTTGGGTTTTTGGCTATGCAACGGGTATGGGGATGTTGGCCCATGGGTTTACCCATGTTTAGGCCCTTTTTTTAATGTATAAATAGAAGTCTAGGTGATGTAAGAAGGAGAGAGGCTCGATACCTAGCCAAGTGATAAGTGAAAATTGTAAATGCTTTGTGCATGTTGTGTTGAGAACTTGCAGAGGTAAGTGCAAGTGACTGTAAGAGACAATGTAAAGGCTTTGTGCTGTAATATAGCTTAGGAAAGGAGGATCTATCAAAGTGCACACAGATATCCTGTCCTATGTGGAGTAGGATCTTGTGGCTTTGTGCATGTAGAAGATTGATAGAAGACAATAAAAGAGAATAAGAGTTGGTGGACATAGCCCTGGGTTGGGGGTGAACCACGTATATCCTATGTTGCTATGATTTGTGCGATGTATTGATGTGCTTATGTAGTTACTTTCTTAGTGATTTGATGTAGATGAATGATATATAGATCTGTGATGCTTTGTGCTTAATAATGTGGATGAATGCTAGATCTAAACTATGTGAATGTGCTTAGTGCTTGAATATACTAGATCTGGGTGAATACTATGCTGACCTGTTGTTAGGGTTTACCTGTGCTGTAAGTTAAGGATGAATACTAATGATCTATAGCTGCTAAGTGTTCTGTTAAGGTGTTACAATCATAGATCTATGTCCTAGCTAAGGTTGCATACACTGGAGTCCTACAACCACCCCTACCTCTACCTCGGGTGAGACTGCATCTTATTCTCAGGTGTTGTCGAAAGGGTTGGTAGTTAGGGTTTTGTTGGTGCACTGTTGAAGCATTGAACCCTGGGTCTACCCCTGTGCCAACAATCCTTCTCTTCCTATACGGTTTCAGACTCCTCCTGCTTACCCTGACCAACGATTCTCGACATTTTTCTTGCAGTCCTATGTTGATGGGGCCTCGCAGGATGATGGTGAGGTGTCTAGCAGGGCCTCACAGGACAACCCGTGCCCGAACCACATGCCTCATTTCACGGCTAGACAAAACCCTCTGAATGTCGATGGATCTAATGAAGGGTTTCCTCCTGAATACGGCCACACATTCCCTATGCAAAATGATAAGTCTCCAAGATCTCTCTGGAATAGAGATAAACACTACAATGAACTCAAGTGAGGACTTCATATGAATCCCCCCTTTCACCTAGCTAGGGTGGATATTGCACCACCAAAACTAAACCTGTAATGAAAGGGTTTTTCTTAAAACCCCAACAAAAAATCTAGCTACAAAGAGAACTCACTAAGATAACAAATCATAATTCCAAGGGGAATGGTTTCTCCTCTATTTATCCTTCCTTTGGACCTTCTATATCTTTCCCCCAATTTGACCAAATCAAATCTTCAATTTATCTTTCCCTCCAATTCCATTTAAATATAATTGTTTATTTTACTTAATGTCACTTTTATGGTTTGACAATATTTTTACCTCGTGACACCTCCTTGACTCCCCTTTTCCCTTGATGACTATAGCCTATGGGAATTGTATAAGCTATTTAGTCACCCCCACATAACGATCAATTGGGAGGGGACATTACAGTCCTCCCTTCCCAATATTCCTTGTCCTCAATCAATTCCAAATCATTTTGTTGTTAGATCTTCTCCCCTTTCCAGGTAGCATCTTCCACAAGAAATCCTCTCCATACAACCAAATACTCTCGAATGACCCTGCTCCTAAGCCTTCATTGCCTAACATAAACTATCCTCTTGGGAGATAGAACCAATTGTCCTTCCTCATCTATTGGAGGAAGATCTATTGAAGCAGTGACCTATTGTCCTAATTCCTTCTTGAGGCAGGATACATGGAAGGTATTGTGGATCCTACTACCCTCTGGTGGCTCCAACTCGTATTCCACTTCCCCAAATCTCCTTATCACTTTGTAGGGCTTGTAAAAGCATGGATTGAGCTTCTCTACACCACTATTCTTCAGTGGAAATTTCATGTACGACTACAATCTAAGAAAGACAAGATATCCAACCTCAAAGATGTATTCTACTCTGTTTTTGAATGCATACATTTTATGTTGGTTTTGCACGGCCTGCAGATTCTCCTTCGGGACTCTTAATATGTCTTGAATTTCCTGCTAACATTCCTTAGCCTTAGGAGCTCCACTCTCTCTAAATTCCAAATCCATAAATAAAATATGGAGCATAATATCCATAAAATTCCCTGAATGGGCTCATCCCGATGGACATGTGATGAGTGGTGTTGCAGAAATTCTCTCCAAGATGCAACCATTTTATCCATGCATGTTGTTTCCATGAAACATAGTTCCTTAGGTACCCCTCGAACCATGTTTTTACTATCTCGGTCTTCTCGTCTATCTAGGGATGATATCTAGTGCTAGGAATCAACTCTATCTCAGATAACCTGAGAAACTCTTGCCAAAATCCACTAAGAAACCTACTATCCCTGTCACTGACTATGTTCCTCGATATTCATGGAGTCTGAAAACCTCCTTGAATAATATATCTACTACCTATGATGCAATGTACTCCATAGGAATAGAAAATAAGTGTGCATATTTATTCAACCTATCCACCACCATGTAAATACAGTCCCTTCCCTACACCTTTGGTAATCTTGTGATGAAGTCTGTGGAGATGCTTTCCCATTTCTATTCTGGCATCGATAAGGGTTGAAGAAATTATGTAGGATGGGTGAATTATGAATTGTTCTGCTAGAAAGTCATGCATCCCCTCACATGATGAAGTACATCCCCTTTGAGACCCTTCCATGAGAATATCTCCCTAACCTTCCTATAGGTCTTCATGTACCCTTGGTGCCTTGTCAGTGGTGCATTATGTGTTTCCCTCAAAATATTATCCTTGAGTGTGGCCTCAGGGACAAGATATATATTTTATTTTTAGTAGATGATGTCATCCACTACCATGTATGTGTCATATTAGATACTTCCCTCCATCATCTCACAAGAGAAAGTATTCTTGGAGTATTCCACCAAGAGAATGGACTTCCAATTTTCTTAGATCTATGTCAAAGAGAAGGTTACAAGTATTCTAGATAAGGTGTCAACAAATATATTCTTCTTCCCCTTAACATATTCAATGTCGAAATCATATGCATGTACCTTGCTCACCCATTTATGTTGTCTCTCATTCAGGTCCCGTTGCTCCAAGAAATATATCAAGCTATTGTGGTCATTTTGAACCATGACACGTCCTCCTACCAAGCACTGTCTGAATTTTGGCCAATGCATGCATGATGGCCAAAATTTCCTTATCGTAGATATAGTAGATCCGTTCAAGATCCCATAGCTTCCTTCTCTTGAAAGATATTGGATGTTGGTTATGCATCAACACTACCCCTATCCCTTCACTAGACACGTCACACTCCAGAAAAAAAGTTTGCGTAAAATCGGGAAGTGCCAAAATTGAGAAAGAACTCATGACCTTCTTCATTCTTTTGAATGCCACCTGTGCATCCTATGACCATCGTAATGCCCCCTTCTTGGTGAGGTTCGTTAACGAGGTCGCCAATTATGAAAATCCTTTCACAAAGCGCCTGTAATAGCTACATATTCCGAAAAATCCTCGTAGATATGTGAGTGTCCTAGGGGTGGGCCAGTCTAGGATGGTCTAGATATTCTCCTGATGCACATTTAATACCTCAACATTGATCACATGTCCTAGATAAAGGATATCTGTCAAACCTAACTCACACATTTCCTCCTTGGAAAAAAGCATCTGGTCTTCCATAATGGTGAGAATATCGTCCACATGCTTCAGGTGTTCCTCCCATGTCTTTTTGTAGATGAGAATATTGTCAAAGAACACCAATAAAAACTTCCTCAACTGTCTGTTGAATATATGGTTCATGCATGAATGAAAAGTAGCGGGTATGTTAATCAACCCAAAGGGAATGACCAGGAACTCATAGTGCCCATAGTGACACCTGAATGATATTTTATGGATATCCTCCTCCTTGACTCAAGGTGGTATCTTGATAGCAAGTCAACCTTTGAGAAGTACATATCCCCATGAACCTCTTCAATCAACTCATTAATCTGGGGTATTGGACATCTTTTTTTGATGGTATTCTTGTTTATCACCCAATAGTCTATGCACATCCTCATAGTACCATGTTTCTTCTTCACTAGTACAACTTATAAAGAGAAAGGACTAGAACTAGGTCGGATGTGTCCTATCTCTAGCAACTCCTTTATGGCCTTCTCTATTTCATCCTTGAATATAATGGGATACCTATAGGGAGGGGTGATGATGGTATTTGACCCTTCTTCCAACTCAATGACATGCTCAAATCCAATGTCAGGTGGTCTCCCTGTTGGTAATGGTTCAAACACTCTCTCATGCTTTCCAAGCAATGTCTGGATCTCCACAAGGTAATGCTGGTATTCTTGTGATGGCTTCTCCATAGTGATCATGCACTCTACTACGCAAGCCATGTACTGGTGTATAAAAAGGGCCTCCATGTGCTGGTTAGACACGATCCTAGAGGCACATGCCGACATACCTCTCAGGACAACTCATTTCCCATCCTTGTCCTGTCATGCGCTTATAATTCACGTGGATATATCCTAAAGAGTATAACTAATGAACTCATAGCACTACATGAGTATTTTCTAATTCCATGATGTAAAATTCATTGGTTAACGTGTAGTTTTTGAAGGTTACTTCCAGTCCCTTGATCCTCTGAGTACACATCATGTTGTAACCATCTATTGCTACTACATTGAATCCTTCAAAATATTTTATAGGGATCTTTATCCTGGTGACAAGTAAAACATCAATGAAGTTGTGGGTGGCCCCACCATCCACTAATTTCAAATGCCCTTGAAAAATACCTATGATCCTGAAGGTATAATATTTAGAGATCCCTGATAGTGTAGCAATGGTTACTCCCTTGGGGATATCCTGCAATGGTGCATGTTCTATGGTCTACGATGGCTCACCATTGTCTTGTCCAATACCTTCTTCATCCCCGTCATCCTCCTCATCGGAAACTACCTCGATGTAATGGACCTTACCTTTTCCCATACATCTATGATCCTCTGAGTACACATCCTCTGAGTACACATCATGTTGTAACCATCTGCTGCTACTACATTGAATCCTTCAAAATATTTTATAGGGATCTTTCTCCCACAGATATTTGCAACTAAAGAAAAGTTTATTCCTCCTTAGTTCTCTCTAAGTCTCCTCATTCGTTTTGTCCTTCCCTGTACATGACTTCTATGGGATCCTTGTTTCCTTAACTCCTTGAGGGATGGAGGATTTTTTGGTACCTTCTTGTTGATTGCATCCTTCATGTCTTGGCATCTCATGATGGCTTCATGTGGTGTTCTTGGCCTAAAGGCCTTCACCCATCCTCTCAGGGGTTCAACTAGACCCTGCATTAATAGCATCACCAACCTCTATTGTGAGATATCTGTCACCATAACTGCCATCCTTTGAAAATATGTGATGTATGCTTCTAGTGTGCCTGTCTGTTTCAACTATGCCAACTCCCTGAAATGTATATCATGGTCCTTTTGGTTAAACTTGTCCATCAAGTTCTGAGTGAATTCCACATATGAAGTGATGTTGTCATTCCCTAATGTCACCAACCCATGGTACCACCATTCGTGAGCTTCTCCTTCCAAGTGGAGGATGGAATACTCAATCGCTTCAGCTTTGGTCATTGGATTAAGTTAGGGATAAGTATCCAAATTATGTACCTAGGCTCTGGCCATGCTCTTTGCATATTCATGAAAGGGTGAAATAATCAAACTTCCCACCTTATGCATGAGATCAAATTTCTGTGGGCTCTGTGCTCTCTTGTTCCCCTCCTTCAAACCATAGTTATGTTTAAGGTCACTGATCCAAAATGGATCCAGGATGGCCTAAAAATAAAAGTTCTCGGAATTGGACAAAACTAGTTCTATTCTGTTGGGATCGTCGTGTTGATTCAAGCCATATTTTTTTTTCCAAAAATGGACACAGTATGTGAAACTTATCGTGTTCTGATCGATTTCCCAAATAGGCAAAAAACATCAACTGGTCAAAGTCAAATTAACCAGGCCATACTAATGACGTTAATAGTACGTCAATGTGATGTGTTAGGTGATGTCATGATGACGTTAGTAGGGACATGTGGCAGCACGAGGAGGTGCCACGTGTCACTCATTTTTATCATTTTCATACATGATTTGGACCAGTAAAAAGTGACATGTGGCATTGTACAAACGCGACTCGTGGTTGTACGAATGCTGACATGGCCCAATGAAAGTCTGACACATGTTAGTACAAATGAAAGGTGGCAGTGGCATGGCTTTGATCGAGTGGCTGACTGTATAATACGACAGGGTGATGTGGCACTAGGTGGCAGGCTCTGGGCTTGACACGTGTCATACAACGCTGGCAGATGCGTTGGCAAAGTGACATGGCAGGTATGGAAGTGATGTGTCACTGCTGACTGGGTATATGACTGTGTTCGTGATTGGATTGTATGGTCCAATCGCATGGTGACACATGGACCAATCAAAGGGTGCCACGTGGAACCCCTAATTTAGCCAATGTGGGCCTGTTCAAAAATTTGTTTTTCCTCTGCAAGATTCAACTATGTGACTTTTTCCATAGCCCAAGTCTTTGGAACAAGCGCCAACCACCCCATCTACACATGGTTCTTGTTAAACACGTGACAAAATTTACTTTTAAGTTGATGTGTGGTAAATTTGTGGGGATAAGCCATGGTTAGCGGGGGGCTAGCCCTACTGACCAGGAGTGAAGCACATGGTTGTTTGGAGTGGCACCTGGACACATGGCCATTCACACAGGACCAAGGGTCGAGAAACAAGGGGACTTGACCAAGGGTGGGGGTTAAGCATTGAACCCAATGACATATGGAAATATCCCATATGACCAGGAGCCCAATGCAAAGGAGCTAGCAGATATATTTTCCATTTTTGGGTTTTTAACTATATTGTATGGTTTTTTTTGGATTATTACGCTGATTTTGGAGAATTTTGCCCATTTTGGGGGGATCTGGAGGCTGATTTGAGGCCAGAGCTTGGGAGGAAGTTGGGATAGGATCACCAACCAAAATCCTATATAAACTAAGCATTTTTGGTTGTTCAGAACAAGAGAAATGCTAAAGAATTCATGAATCCTAAGCCATTTTTATGTAGGGAAGCCATTGAGGAAGTGAACTTTGGAGGCCATTTTCGGGAGCTATGCTCAACCTTTTTCAGTGTTGTCAGTTGTGTTGGATTTTTGAGGTGAATAATAACACAACCAAACTAGTTTGTAATCCTTTTGAGATACTTTTGATGTAATTTTTTAGCATCGAAGATTAATAATAAATCCTCCCCCATGAGACAAAGGCCTGGAGACGTAGGCAACATTGTCGAACTCCATTATCAATATTGTTGTTATGGTTTGTTGTTCCTTATGTTTACTTTCTTATCTGCATTCATTATGATGGCTGCAATATGATTTCAATAAAATCTTCTTCTTTTCTTAATTCCTAAGTGGTAATTTAACACATGCTTAAAACTCAACCAAGTCTTTAAAGATCATTTTCAGATCAAGTGGTATCAAAGCAGGTTGACAGTTGGTGGTTTAAGTTTGCATGATTACTGGGGAAGATCTAAGTCATGATGAAGGTGAGCTTGTAGACGGGGATCCTAAGATTAGATTGAGAAAGAGGGAATCTCAAACTGAGAAGATGGAATCTGACGAAGGAATGTCTCAGAACGAGATAGAGTTTCAAAGGACTTCCTTCGCCATGTCTGAGATGGTAAATGTATTATATGATGATTACTTGGAACGAAATAGGCCTTTCCAAGGGGAATCTTCAAAACAAGACAAAATTGAAGAAGGAGAGGATCCTCCTAAACCTCCTCCTTCACCTCCTTCATCTCCATCTTCTTCTTCTTATTCAAGTACAAATTCAGCTTCTACCACAAGAAAACATTCTCATAAACATAAGAATGATATGCCATTACTTAAGATTGATGTAAAATTTGAATTTCCCATTTATGATGGTGAAGTCAATTTTGAGAGGCTTGATAATTGGGTCAAACATATGGAAGTTTATTGCAGTGTGCCACAAATAAAATATGAGGTAACCCAAATAAAATTGGCATCACTTCGTCTTGTAGGCACAACACTCGTATGGTGGAAAAATAAGTTACAACATGGTACGCAACAAGTTGGTAATGTATTTCCATCATGGAAATATTTTGTTTTTTCACTTAGGAAGCAATTTTATCCTTTGGGTTATAAGGAAAAGGATTTAATTGAATGGAAAAGTATTAAACTAAGAAAAGGACAAATGGTGCAAGAATACATAGATGAATTTTGTAAGATGAAATTAATGTTAAATATTCCATTACATACAAAATAAATTCTTATGAAGCACGTAGGAGGTTTACATGCACAAATTCGTAACTCTATATTTATGTTTGGACCTACTAATCTTGATGAGGTTTCTATCCAAGTAACATATATTGAATCAGAGAAAACAAGAGTTGGTGTATCGGGGGAATTGTCTTCAAGGAAAGAAGACAAAAGAAAGGGGAATGGAAATAAAGCACATTCAACGACAGTGAAGGAAGATAATCTCTCTTTCAAGCATTGCAATAAAGAAGGGCATGATGATGACCATTGCTGGAAATCACAACTAGAGAAGAGACCAAAGTGGTTCAAAGAAAGGAAAGGGAGGCAAACAATTTCAATAACAACACGACCAATATACTTGGGGTATGATTCAGGTGATGAGACTAAAATCACAACAATTTGTTTGAAAGGTAAAATTGGTGATGCTTTTGATTCAATAAGTAAGTTGTTTCATATAATGGTCCTAATGAAACATACTAAGATCGATACATTGTTAGATAGTGGATCTCAATCTAACTTAATTTCTGAGGAAGTGGTTAAGAAATTGGGATTGATAACTAATTTACATCATAAACCTTACTCACTTAAATGGATAAGAAACAATCATAAATTGCACATAACAAAGCAATGCACTTTAAAGTTTTCAATTTCATCAAATTTTGTGGATGAGGTAACGTGTGATGTGGTGAAACTAAATGAATTTGGAATGGAATTAGGCATATCTTATTTATATGATCACAAAGAAATCTTCTACAGGGAACATAATCAATATCACTTAAGTAAAAAAGGCAATGAATATGTTGTACATGCTCATCACTTAAAAATAAATCAATCTCTTCAAACAATGGAACAATTAAGGAAGGTAGATTATGAAAGCAACACACCTATAATTGTTCCAAGTAAAGCAGTGTATCTTAAGCATGAACATGAGATGGTTGTAGAATGGAAATTCAATCATACTTTGCTTCAAGATAAGATAATGTCGTACAAGCACATCAAACATATTAGTTCATTTCCAGTCATATTTATGATGTTATCGTTGATGATGTTTTCAACTTGGATGGTAGTGGCTTCAATAATATGTGAAAGAGTTCAAGTGGCTAACAATATGCTTTCATTTGTCACGTTTTTTTTTGTTTTTTTTTATACTCTTTAACTTAGGATTATTTATTGGTTATTATGATCCTACCTTATTCTCATAGATTGACCCTGGTTCAGATTTGATAAGCTCCCAACAAAATCCCTCTAAAACTATCGGCCCCTCTGGTAGAACAGAAGGCAATGCAACAAATAGAGTGTACTGCGTAGTCTCACCCGAGATAGCTCTATGGGTGGTTGCAATACTCAGATATTTGAATTCTGGGAATGAGTGAAGATCTACGGTTGTACTCTGTAAACTTTCTTTATTTAGTCTAACATGTAATTATAACATTCATTCTATTCATGCATGTGAAATACCAGATTCAACTATTTAATTCATTCATCTAACATTCACAACTTGACAGTAACAAAGACACACACATTCATTCACATAACACAGGTGTTACCGTGGTTCACCCCCTCCTGCGCTACATCCACAAATATCTGGATCTCAAGATCTTTATTATGGTTCAGTAATATGTCATGTTGCACATGTTTACAATCTTAGATCTTACTCTCTTCAATAGGCTCATCGATCCCTGTGAGGTTGACTAGATCACACCAGGCTCCTCATCCTGTGATCTAATCCTCAGGATCGAGTCACTCATTGCTCCTCTATCTCACTAGCTTACTGAATAGTACAATTCTCATCTCCATCTCTCTCAGTATGTCTCTCCTATGTCCGTTCGTATCTCCCCCCCTTATTCCTCTAATTAACACCTATTTATATTCTTGTCTCATCCGCCATTACAATACATTACAAAAACCCTAACCGTAGCGTCGTTAGGTCTTCCTTACATGCACTCCTCGCCTGCTTCCCTTACACATGCTGCTTTTCCTTCCAGTTTTCCTTTCCTCCTTTCCAACCTCTCTTCCCAAAAATATCCTTTACTCCTGACTAGGTCTTCATCCAACAGGTCTCGAACGCTGACATGTGGCTCGTACCGAGCCACCTACACTTTTTGTGCTTCTTTAATAGCTCCTGCGAGAGTCTGGAACTTATCTGTGAGTTCCTTTGATTGTGTTTGAGCTTGTGTGGTATTTTCTCTGAGTGCGTCCAATACTTGCATTGTAATCTCCTCGTTGATCATGTCTGCACACTCTGCCTGAATTTGTTCCATGTTCTTCTTTACCTCTTCTGCCTGTGCAATGACCTTCACTGCTAGCTCTTGGAGAGGTTTCATTTGAGCTTGTTGATCCTTCTTCTGTGTCTGCATGGCTATGTGTTTTTCTTGTATCTTCTTCATATCTTTTACTCCTTTGAGGCGCTCACTGATTTTCATTGTATTCTTCCTCTGCTTGAGGTCCTGGATAGCTGTACTTATCATCTCCTCTTCCTGGTCCCACTATTGGACATGTTGATCCTCTTACAACTTTGTCCATAGCTGTGCTTATTTATCAAACAAGTTGACAGCTACACTGACTTGTCATTCCATTTCCTCCATCTGCATTGTTGCTTCCTGCTTCATTTTCTCCTTCACCTCCGAGGGAGTGGTAGGGATGAGTTGTTCTCAGAGGTTCTCAATTTCCTTCCCGTATTGATCGATTTTTTTGCACAATTTGATCAATTTTTTGTGTTGTCGTGGGCTCTGTTGTTTTCATGCTCTTTGGAATTCTGTCATATTCTACAATCAATCCCTGCGCGAGCCTATCCACATGATATTTCTTGTCTTTGGTCTCGAGCTTGACTTGCTCGAGCACCAATTCCAACTCTTCTCTTTTGTCCTTCGTCTACTGCAGCTTTGTTGTATTTGTGCGTGCACGTGACTGTACCTCCTGCACGATGTTGACTTGTAGTTTATACGTATGCTTGGTTGGTATACGTCCCATTACCAACTATATTTGTTCCATATCTTTCAATGGTTTTTGGCCTACAATTTCATCCATGCGCAACATGCTGGGTGTAACGTGAAAATTTGATCTTGCCTGTGTTATTGTCTGGATCATATCTTGCTCGCTCGACACAGCCTTGGCTCTGGATTTTGATGTTGCATGGATTAAATTTATTCATCTTCCTGCCCTGCACATTTCTCTGATATTCTCTAAGATATGCCTCATGTCGTCCAACTCATCCTAAATTCTGTCCCTTTGGTGCTAGGCTTCTTGAAAATCCTTCGTTGTTCGGTCCTGGAAAATTTAGGCTAGAAGGTCCGCGTCGTCCTCAGTGATTGTATATTCAGGTGGCATCTTGTGTGCCTTACCGTTCTTGTACGCATCCCTAGTGTGTATGATCGATCTCTTGGTATGGATTTACTCCTATTGGGTAGCACTTGACGTGGTCCCCTGTGCTGTCTCAGTCTCTTTTTCCCGTTCCTATGGTGCCTGGGTGTTGTTCTTCTTCCTCACCTGGGTACTTTTCTTTGGCGCACACCCTTTCTTCTTTTGTGCCAACTTTTGTCCTAGATTTGGATTCTTGGGTGCCATTTTGTCTCCTCTAGGTGTTTTTTCTTGCCCTGCATCAGCCTCTTTATCCGTGGATATCTCTTGATTCAAAACTGGAACTCTCCAATCATATTGCCAATCCTTGATGGAAATTTCTATGCCCTCTTCCTTGACATAGTATCGCAATTGTAGCCATTCCTTCTCAGGATATTTTCATGCTTGGATCCATACTACATACCTGTTCAATTTAAAGTTGGCTATGCCTTGATATTGTGCGACCACTTCTGGTGTAACCCACCAAGTGTTGGAAATTATTTCTTGCAGGTCATTGTAATACCCTGCGAACATGCATGCATTTGAACTTTTGTTTTTGGGGTTTGAAGTGTTCCCCAATGATAGGTATCGCATTGCACGACAACGAGTGGATATATTGAAAAATTATGTATATTTAGGCTCCCTCCATCTGACCAAGGAGATCAAGGTGAGTATCCAATAGTAGTGGAACTCTATCCCTAGGTCATGTGCATCCTTGCAGTCTTCAAGGAACAAATTTAACAAGTATGAGGCCCATCTAAGTATAGTGCCCTCCCCACACTGTGTTGCAGCTGTGATGACCCCAACAAGGACTTCCTCCTTGTGACACTTTCTGAGCAACTTACACGCCATGAGTTTTTTGGCCAGCTTGGTTGCTGCATCATTGATGTTCTTAATGATGATTTTGTGTGACCTTATTTCTATTGCATACATATTCTTCATTTTCTTGACCAACTCCTTCTCTTTTTTTTGTCATCGAGGAATTGCGTAGGGCTCTCCCCCTGGGATGGAATCTCTGTAATGAACACAATGAGCTCTATGTATATTGAGACAAGCTCCTCCACCCATAGGTATCCTCCGTGGATAACTGCCATCAGATGCTTGATGCAGTTGTTTACGTCGCGACCCCTTCCAAAGTGTGGGATATCCAACAGGCTTAGAATCTGGGTGTTGTCCAGTCTGACGGCCCACTATTTTGGTTGGACAATTGCTTCGCCAAAGGGTCCTATACCCATGGTATCCAGGTAAAATTACTTTGCAAAATACAGAAAGTTGTCCATGTCGGTCACATTGTGATCCGAGTATCTTATTTTCTCCATGCAGCCTAATAGGTTAGCTGCGATACACACCCCTTCCGGAATGCACGATAAGACTATGGATGTTGCAACTTGCCTTCACAGTGATCTGGCTACTAGTTGATTTCCCTTCTATTGTGGTGGATGAATCGAGGTTCCCACCTCCATTTTTCTCTCCTCTGTATATGCCTCTGCCCGTCCGGTGACATCTTCTGCTATGCCCTCCTGTTGCTTCTCCGACACTGCTGTGTGTGACCTTTCTGTCACATCTACTTCTGTTTGGTTTGGGACTGTCCCATTAACCCTCAGGGCTTCCTCAAGGTTTTCAGGGAGCGAAGGATTTCCTACATCCTTGGCCTACTGGCTCTGACCCTCTGACCCACTTCTGACATATCAATATTCATGCCCACTATTGTTGTTTGTTGGGTTTCCTCCACCACTAGTGTGGGGCTCGCTGGTTCCAAATTGGGTGAGGGGATTTCATCCAAGTTGATGAATGTTGTAGTCCATGGTGGTTCTTGTTCTCTTACCTATGGTTGTTGAGGTGATCTAAGGTTGTTTCGAGGTCGTCTCAGGCCTGGATTGACGCTCCTAGCTTGGGTATTTCCATGGTGGTAAAAAATGGTCTCCGTCGATCTTAGGTTATTCTGTAACTCCTGCAAACTCGCTCTCTAGTTTGTATACTCTGTCGCTCTATGATTTTATTAATTTCACAATAACCTTTCTGATACCCGCGTGATTTCCTTATATAGGGATCGTGTGAAATTTCTCGGAGACATTACCCCAATTGTGTTTTGAATGAACTGGCACTTCCCACATACCTTCCATTGAATTCCCTTGACGTCGCTAGTTGGCGCGATTAACACGAAATCCCATTAATCGTTCTTGACATTCAATTTTGATAGATGTCGTCAGTTGGTGCCTATTTACTGTACCTTTCATTTATGCAATTTCTAACTTTTTATGATCGTTGGTGCTTTTTCTGGCACGCTAACGTTTCTGAGTGCGCATTATGTTGTTTGGCCGATGCACATAGACATTTTATTTTCATTGTGCTACATCTCCTTTTGCTGGTTGCTGTCTTTTGATTTCGGGCATTGTAGCCCCTCTGTTGTTGCGCGCAGTCCTTTGATTTTTTTTTTTATATAAGTGCTAAAGGGTCGACTATCCCTATACATCTTCACTCGACTCCCAATGACCATTCCTCTAAGTTCTTTTCCTCCCAATTCCTTCAACTGTACATCTCCCCCATCTGTATGTAATATTCCAGATATAAAGAGTATGCAGAATATAAATAAAATGCTAGCAATGGTACATAAACAACAATATAACTAGAACAACACCACAATAATACTGAAAAAATATCAGAATAACACCAGAAAGAGCACTTTGATTCTGAGAGAAATGTTCACTTTCCTCTTTGAGGGGGAAACCTCCAGTTGAGTAGAGCTCTATTATGGTAATATCCAATACAAAAGTTCTCATACCCTCGACTCCTATGTATACTAAATATGTTTATCAAAAGAACCATCTAGAGGAAGATCCTTCTAGAAGCGGAAGCTTCTATTAGGTCTTCTTACATTCAAATTTTTCTTCTTTATTGCTAGGCCTTATTAATATTGACCTTTATTACATCAGAATATATTATTCTACCTACATGAGGGGTTAGGTCCCTAACAAGTCCTCCCCCTTAAAAACAACCCTGTCCTCAAGGCTTGAGATGTGGAAATTGCTGCAGAATGGTAGTTGGTTCCCAAGTGGCATTTGTTGGGGTTGTATCTTTCCACTGGACTAACACTTCCTTGATGGTTCGTTGATGCAAGTGACACTCATGCTGGTCCAAAACTACTTGTGGTTGTAGCCAAATGGAGCCTTCTTCATCCAACTCGAGAAGGTTGGTTTGAGTTTGGCACTTAGTTCCAATCAGTTTCTTTAAGCATGAAACATGAAAAACAAGTTGTAGCTTAGAATGATTGGGCAAAGCTAACTTATAGGCCACCTGTCCCACATGGTTGAGAACAATATAAAGACCATAAAATTTGGGCGCCAGCTTTTGACAATGGTCGGCCTTGAGGGAATTTTTCTTGTAAGGTTGTAGTCGAAGAAACACCTGATCCCCTTCTGCAAATCGACGTTCACAGTGACCTTGATTTTCTTATTGCTTCATGCGATTCTGGGCCATGAACAAATTCTCTTTGAGGGTACGGAGAATATCCTCTCGAACTGTAAGAGTTTGGTCAACCGCATGGACCTTCGAGACACCTAGTAAATATGAGGGAACTGAAGGTGGATTTTGTCCATATACCGCTTCAAAAGGAGTCATGCAGGGAGCTTTATGGTATGAAGTGTTGTACTACCATTCAGCTAGGGGTAACCATTGAGCTCACTGATTTTGATTTTCTGATGCAAAACAACTCAAATATGTTTCCAAACACTTGTTTACAACTTTAGTTTGACCATCAGTCTAGGGATGATAAGTTGTGCTGAGATGCAATAGGGTGCCTTGTAGCTTGAACAGTTCTTGCCAAAAATTTCTGGTGAAAGTTGGGTTGCGATAAAAAACAATAGAATGTGGCATGCCATGAAGCTTGAAGACTTGATCCATGAAAATTTGAGCCACAATGGATGTTGTAAATGGGTGTTGAAGAGAACATAAATGAGCATACTTGAAAAGGTGATAAACTACGACCATGATAAATGATTTATTACCCAATTTAGGTAAGCCTATAATAAAATCCATAGATATATCCCGCCAAATAGAAGGTGGAATCAGAAATCGTTGTAGTGTGCTAGGAGATTTGACTGTTTCTCCCTTGTTGCATTGACACACATCACATTCAACCACAAAATTATGAACATATTGTTTCACACCATCCCAGAAAAAAGAACGTTTGACCCTGTCATAGGTTTTGGTAAACCCGGAGTGCCCACCTGTGGGTGTAGCATGAAGCTCAGAATGTACCGTGGATTTAAGTTTTGACTGTTTACGTAAATACAAATGGCATTTGTATCGAAGCTGATCATGGAGCCAAGAGTACCCTGGGGAAACTAGATAATTGGACTGCAATTCCTGTATCAAATGCAAACTTTTGGGATTGTGTAGCCATTCCTGGAAAACAACTTGGAGCCAATATGGTACAACGAAGGAGAGAGAAAAAAGGGACCCTTCATCTTCATACTTTTGGGAAAGTGCATCCGAAACCACATTGTCTTTGCCTTTCTTGTAAATGATCTCATAATCATATCCAAAGAGTGTAGTCACCCATTTTTGTTGCTCTAGGGAGGAAATGTGTTGTTCCATAAAATACTTGAGGCTTTGATCATCTGTCTTAATTTGGAAGCATTGCCCCAATAGATAAGGGTGCCACAGATCAATGACATGCAGAATAACCAACATTTTCTTTTCATATATTGATTCGCCCAAATTTCATTCAGATGGTTGTTTGCTGGTAAAGGACAAAGGTCGATCCTCTTGCATAAGGACAACGCCAATTCCTTTCCCTAAAGCATCACATTCCATCACAAGGGTCTTTGTGAAATTAGGAAGGGCCAGGACTGGAGTGGTGCACATGGCCATCTTCAAGGTTTGAAAAGCCTGAGCAATTGCTGGAGTCCAAGTGAAAGAATTCTTTTTAAGGAGTGTAGTGAGAGCTGCCGCAATCTTTCAATAATTCTTAACAAACTTGCGATAATAACCTGTTAAGCCCAGAAATCCACACAAGATTTTGAGTCTTTGGGTGTGTTCAGTCTTTCATAGCTCCAATATTTTTAGAATCCACTCTTACATCATCCTTGCCAACAAGATGACCCAAGTACTCGAATTTCGAGGCACCAAAATCAAATTTAGATTTTTTAAGAAAAAGTTGGTGCTGAGAGAGTAGATGGAGAACTCGATCCACATGAGGAAGATGGTCTATCCAGGTTTTTCTATAGATGAGGATATCATCAAAGAAAACTAAGACAAAATGACAGAGAAAAGGATGGAAGACATGATTCATGAGTCTTTGGAAGGTGGAGGGG
>SNQJ01S0068682.1:30863-54402 GCA_010110895.2 Picea sitchensis | reverse complement strand
AAGGAGAGCGCTTGCATACCCTGTTGGGTCTGGCAGGGCAGAACAGTTGTGGAGCAGAGGGTTAAAGAAAACAAAACTAACTACAATCTAACTATCAACTGAAAACAAATAACACTGCAAAAATAAACAACAAACATCAAACATAAGACATAGGGGTCACCAATGGTTTCAGGCTGGTGTATTAATGAAACCGGAGCACGCTGAAGGAAGATACCAGAGGTTCCTTCTCCCCCCAACGAAAGGCTCTTTGGGGCCCTCACACAATTTGCTTTCCTTACAAATGAGATGAACTGCACATAGCAGTGAAAGAACTCTCGGTGATGCAGCTGATGGGTTGTTGTTAAAGGATGAGCCCTTAACCATCTGAACAACATAACAGTGCTTAGAATTCCTTTCCAAAACAGTGTATCCTCACGGCCTTTTATAGCAGCTCTTCGGGCGGTCACGTAACCTTCTGAAAGTGTGAACAGGGACCCTTTTAGGGTTTATTTAGGTCATTAACCCGCCGATTTTACGGATCCGGCTCTGATTTGAGAGTCAAATCAACTTGGGAGTCGGTCCGTAAGCGGTTGGGAGACCGACCTATTCAATTAATGCACCGTATTAGCAGGCGCGCGGGTTTGTATGCTGACAACCGCGCGTCGGGCGCGCATGCGCGCAAATCACGTTTTTATCCTGCGCCTGTGCGCGCGCACCAAACTGCTGTAAAGCGCCCTTCAATTTTTGGTTACTTTGTATAGTTTTTGGCCCTTCTAGAGTGCTGTGAAATTAAATTCAGTGCCATGAATGACTTCATCATTGTTTTGATGATGCAGAGTTCTTGTCGCCATGTGCAGACGAAATTTCAGTGATAACACTAGGCCTTATTAATATTGACCTTTATTACATCGAAATATATTATTCTACCTACATGAGGGGTTAGGTCCCTAATACTTTGATAGTATTTACTTAATATGGTCCCAACCAATGCATTCTGAGTTTTCCTAGGTGTTGAAGAGATTTACTATCGTACACCAAGACTAGGTCTCCCTCCTTGAAATTTTTCCTCTTGATATGTCTCTCATGCCAAGCTTTGTCCCTTGCTTTCTGTACCTCATGGAAAAACCCTGCTAGAATCCTATTTTCTTCCATGATCATTAGCTGACTTATCCTTTCTTGTACTACACCTCGCTCTGTCATGTTTGCATTTTCTGCTACATGCAGACTAGGTACCAAAAACTCTAATGGCACCACCGCTTCTTGTCCATAAACCAATCTGAATGGTGTTTTCCCTGTCAATTTTTTGCATGTGGTCCTGTATGCCCACAGTACTGCTGGTATCTTCAAGTCCCAATCGTCCCTATTGATGTTGCATATCTTTGTCAATGTATTCTCAAGGATCTTATAAAATCTTCCATTATTGCATTGGCTTGAGGATGGCATAGTTTTCTCTTTTGATGATAAACTTCAAACTCCCCAGTCATTGCCTTAATAGTTTTTTTAATGAAGTGAGTGCCTTGGTTGTTCATCAAAATCCTTGGGCAACCAAATCCAGTGATCACTTTCTCAACAAGAAGTGTGATGTTGTCTCTGTGCTGCAATATTTTATCGGTGTTGCTTCTTCCCATATTGTTAAGTACTCTATTGCAGTAATAATGTACCTCTCTCTTGATCTCTTTGCTGGTGGATTAATTGGTCCCACAAAATATATTGCCCATTTTTTGAATACCTACAAGGTTACTTGTGGTCTCAGGGGCATCTCATCCTGTTTATTCATTTTACCAACCCTCTGACATACATCACATCTATGGTAGTAGTCCTTTGAGTCCCTGTGAACAGTCGGCCACCATAGTCTTGTGCGCAATACCTTATGCGTGGTAGCTTTGCCTACATAATGTCCTCATGTTATTCCCTCGTGGGATTTTGCTAAAATCTGAGATCTTTCATGTTCTAGTACACATATTCTCAAGATGTTGTTTGCACCCATATTGTACAAGTGTCCTGCAATCAATTGATAGTCTGCAGCCCTGACTACCATATTTTTCTTCTACACAGTGTTGACTTCTTGTGGCACAGTCCCTGTACTTAAGTATTGAATGATGTCTTTGAAATATTCATCAGTTACTTGGACTAAAAATAACTGTGTATTAGGAAATTTTTCCTCTATATTCATAGGTTCCTCTCCATTAGTGATCTTGACAGGTGATCAGGTCTTGCATTCAACTTCCCTGGTTTGACTATCACTTTGAGGTTAAATTCTTGGAACAAAAATAACTATCTACAAATTCTCCCCCCAATATTGGCTTGTTGACGAGGAATTTGAGAGATGAATGGTCTGTAAACATCTTGAAATGTTTTCCCAATAAGTAATTCTTGAACTGTTGAAGCACATAGACCATAGCTAATCTTTCTCTCTCTGTGGTATTGTAATTCTGCTCCGATTCTGATAGTTTTCTTCTAGCAAATGCTATAGGAGTGTCCAATTCCCCTACTCATGGCTGCTCCAGAATAGCTCCCAATTTTATGGCTGATGCATCTACATGCACATGGAATGTCTTTTCCCAGTTTGGGAATACTAGTATTGGTGTGATTACCATATTCTCTTTCAGGGTGTCCAATCCTCACTGACAATCCTTATTCCACTGAAACTTGTTGTCTTTTATTAACAATTTCTCCATTGTTGCAGTGATCTACGCATACCCTTTTATAAATTTCTTGTAGTATCATGTGTGTCCCAATGTTTCTCTTAATTGACAGATTGATTTTGGTGGTGGTAGATTAACAATTACTGCGATCTTGGCAGGATCTACTAGAAAGCCTTGTTTGCATACTATATGGCCCAATAGTATCCCAATGGGTGTTTCAAAGATGCACTTCTTAATTTTTAATGATATCTGGAACTTTCTGCATATTTATAAAATCATCCTCAACACCCCTACATGGTATTTCAACAGGCTTTAGTCTGTCCAATCATCCAGATATACCTCTGGAAACTGGTGAATGAATTCTTTGAATGCATCTATAAATACTCTAGAAAATATTGATGGTGCATTCTTTAGTCCAAATGGCATGACTGTGTACTGGTAGGATCCCCATTTTGTGGTAAAAGTGGTATTGTACCTGTCTTCTGGAGCTATCTCGATCTGATGGTATCCTGAGAATCCATCAGTGAATGAATAAGCTTCATGTCCTCCTACGTTCTCCAACACGTCATCTATGAAAGGAGTAGGGAGTGGGTCATGTAGGCACACATCATTCAACTTCCTCAGGTCAACACATACCGTTATCCCTCCCTTTTTTTCTCTTGAACCACCATAGGGATTACCCATTCAGATTCCTCTACAGGTTTTAGGATTCCATCTTCCAACATCCTATCAATTTCAGCTTTGACTTTTTTCTTATATATAGGTTTTAGTATGTATGGTCTATGTCTGATTGGACTTGCCTAAGATCTAAGCGGTATCTTCATTTCACCTAGCTCTCCTGCTATGCCTTTCATTTCTGTGAATGTTGTTGGGAACAAGTCATTGTACTCGCGCAATAACTATGTTATTTTTTCCACTGTTTGCCCATCCCAGTAGTCTCCAATGCTGGCCATTTTGGTATTCTCAATTGTCCCAATGTTGACTTTATTAACCTTGATCGGCACAACAAATACTTCTGATTCCATAGGTGGACCTTCCACTTCTCTTTCACCTTCAACTTCTGCAATCTGAATGTTTCGCGGATCATCTTCATCTGGTTCTTCTTCCTACACATGATAGCATGACAATAGTTCTTTTATTGTATGTCGGTTATGGTATTGTTCTTTTGTCACGAGTTCAACTTCCGTTTATTTGATGAATATCACCCCTCTGATTCGTTTAAGTGTTGAGTCTATGTTGGGTTTCTTATGCTCAAACAAGAAAGTGACTCTAAAGTTCTGTTGTAATATTGTCCAGTTTGTATTTCCTTCGTGTAATTCCTGGTCTGTATACCAGTTTGTTGGAATCCCTTATAATGTGTGAATAAAATGGTGAGGCCATTCTTCTGGTGGTGTCATCCTCCATAGTGTTCTGCACTTCTCCAAGTGTTCTTCTAGTGCCCCCTGTTCGTCATATTTCTACAGTTGGTTGCTTCTCTGTTATGCGCCAAACCTGATGCGCAGTAACCTCTTACATTGGTACCGATCTTTAACTATCTCTTTATGCGCACCCCGTCATCTTGCAGGTGTTGACTTGAGTGTTATATCCAGGGATAAGAACCTCTGATTTTCTAACACTTTATATTCTTATTGTGTTAATAATGCTTCTAAGTTGTTCATCCCATGGAATTTGGGAGGTTCCCTTATCTTCATACCTACCCATCTTATTGTGCGGTCTATTCTTGCACATCTTCTTGTGGAGACTTTGTGTAACCTCTGCTGCCAATTTTATAAGCCTTTATTTGAGTCTGATGCACATGAGGTGATGCTTCTCCAACTAAGTACCCCATATGCAGTTGGGTTCACATATTATTCTTCTTGTACAGTTGTTATGTACAATTGGTTAATTTCTTCTAGGTCTAAGCAAGTAGGTTCTACAAACATTTCCCCTTCTGATGGATCCAATGGCACGATGAATCTGTATTCACCTAACTCAAATGTCATCTTACTCATTTTTAAGTTGATTATGGCCTGATTTTGAAACCCCCAATCCAATCCAAGAAATGCTAGATAAGGTGTTGTGCCATCCACTATCTCTATTACTTCGAAGTAGGCTTTAGTGCACACTCCATCTAGATCTATTGTCACCCCTTTTAGTCTTCCAATTGGTAGAACTTTGTGTTGATTTTCTAGTTTCAACTGAACTGGTGAATATCCTAATGTGGGTTTTCCCATACATTTCCATGTCTTCTTGGGTATCAAATTTACTTCGGATCCTAAATCTAGTATAGTATCTCCCATGTTGAAATCTCCAATGTTGGCGTTCAATATGAATTCTCTGCTTGTTCTCCTCCTTGTATGTAGATGATTAACTATTTTTTGTTCTAGATTTCCTTCTGCCTCTATGCTACATCTTTCTAGCATATTTTGTAATACTTTAACAAATGATGGATAGTTTAGTAGTTTAGCATAGGATTGCAAAAAACCTTTAATCGTACTTACTTGTCCCAGGGGTTGTGCTTTTTTGGTGTGATCCAACGATGGAGGCATCTCGTACGTTGGTAATTCCTTATTATGCTATGCAGTTGATGTCGATGCAATGTATGGCTTCATGAATTCTTATCTGCCCTGCTTGAATATCTCCTTTTTGTTTTGCGCATCAAACTTCTTATTTGGTTCAACATTCTTCTTCACCCATTAGTGTTGTGTTGGATCTTGTCTTATTGCTTTGTTTCCTGTATTAGCTCCTCCTTGCGTAACTATGTTGATGTTTCTTCATTCATCCCTTGCTTCCACTGAAATCCACTGAACATTCTGATTTTTTTGATTTCTCTTTTCTTGGATCTTCCCTAATAGTGTAGGAGATTATTCCGTGTCATGATATGATATGCAATAATACATACACGTCGCACGTGGAAGTGGAAACTCTCTTGCATAGTGTCCTGGTTGTTGATAGTTGTGGCATACCAATGGTCCTCTGCCTCTTCCAAAGCCTCCTCTTCCTCTTCCTCCTCCTCTGTAGCCAACTCGATCTCCTTTCGATGCATTATACTAGGGCTCCTAGTTATACTACACGAGATTACAATGTGGCTACGCAGTATTGTAATGCGGCTACGTAGTGTTGTATTGTTGTTGCACAATGCTATAATGTTGTTGCGCAATGTTATACAGGGATGGTACTTGGTTAAATTGTGGTGTGGCTTGCCCATTTATCATTTCTTCCTGCACCCTATAAGCATCTTATGTTCTTTCCCTCATGAGGTCCATGGTCCTGCAATATTTGTCATCATGGCCTACTGACTTGAAAAAGTTGCAATATTAACTCTTAGGTACTGTCTGGTACTTCTGCATCATTGGGAAGTGATATGGATCATGCCCATGTTTCTTACATATCTCACACCATAGTCCTCCTATTGGAAATGGGTTTGGAATTCCTGATGCCATGTACTGCGTGAATGTTGGACATTCATTCTTATGGTGTCCTTCTGTCCTACATGTGGTACACCAAACGAATTCTCTTTTGTCCTTACCTTTGTTCTAGTTTAGATGGAATTTTAAGTTCTTCAGATCCTCCTTCATCTCCTCTATGGTTGGATCTGTCTTCTGATATTGGTTCTCTTCCAGTTGTAGGGATTCCTGTAGAGCCTCTACTTGTTTGTGAAACTTCTAATGTCGCAAAGGGTATTTCAAGTGTGGTAGCAGTGAATTGACGAACAAATGCCTATGTTGCATATCTGTCATGACATACTTTAGATTTCCCTTCAATCGTTTGAATCTCTAGTCAATATCCCATATAGATTCTCCCAGTTTCTGTCTAATATCAATCATCTCATTTATGTATTGATCCTCTGAACTGGGCTTCTCGAATTCATTTATCAACAACTTTTTGATATTTCCAATAGTTCTAGTTGTCCCTGGTGGACTGTTTGTGGCTAAAATCATGTACCAATCTAGTGCGCGATCTCTTAGTGTGATAGATAATTGTGAAAGTTTAGTGTCCTCATATGTGATTTGTTTCACTTCCCATATATTTTCACAAATAAACAGGTGCTTCTCTGGGTTCTCCGACGCCTCTCCTTTAAATTATGGTAACCTGATGGTGGGATCATGTTCTTCCATCCTGAATGTTGAAATACTACCTCCACGTGGTGTGGATACTTGACTAATGCTTCCTAAAATGGCTCCCCCAATTGTTTTTCCTTGTGTATATGTACTTCTTGTTGTCTTCGTTCTCCTGAAATTTGGTTGTCTAAATGGTGGTGTTCTTCTTGGTGTATTAGGCGCACATGGGTTTATGGGTTCCACAATAACACTGATATGGATAGGAGTGTTGCCTTCTATAAATTATCTTGGACATCCCATATTCCTCTCATATGTCGTGCGAAGGATTTCCTCAATCTATTCCACAGCTCGAAGATCCTCTACCTCTTCTTCATCACTTTCCAAGCCCTCCCTCGCGGCTATGACTCTCTTCTTGGTGTTCATATTATATTGATAAGATACTCCACTGCGCATTCTTCCAGTTGTTTCCATGATCCACTTTATCTGGTCTTCATCCATTATAGTTGGGTCCAAGGCCTCCTCCTTCTTTACTTTATCCATTTCCCCTTCCATTTGTCCTTCTCCTATCAGTGCTTCCCCCTTCCCCCATGCACGCATGGAAGTTTAATTTTCTGACTCCATTGTCATTACACCTCTATTATATAGTAATATATTAATAGAAGTATATAACAATCTAATATACCTACCTCGAGGTCCTTTTAAAAACTCTTTCTCTATCGCACTATAAGACTTCACTGTATCTACTACAAATTATGTGATAAATCCTACAACAATGTTGTCTAAGCAGAAGTCTATTACCCATGTAAACTTATTATCAACTTGTTGTAACTAAGCGATCTCTACAAGATTCCACTCTAGCTATCTGATCCGGTTTGTAGGATGGTTGTCTTTAAACCTTTTTTCTACTCGTGGAACACATGCGGGAAATAAAAAAAAAATACTTCATGCAAGTCGTTGAATACGTACTTGTCCATATATTTGCGCGGTGTCAACTTCGGGTTTCTGTTATATTTCTGTGCAAACTTCAGCTCCTTTGTTTTCAACCAGCTCTCTATCTGTGCCTTCGTTGGATTCCACGGTCTCAACATCCCCTTTTAGATTCTCATTCTCTCAATGTCATATTGTCTAGTCTAACATTATTTTGACGCATCTTCCACAAATCTCATATACTCAATTCCCATCCTGTTCCAACCAAATGACAACATAACCATTTGTTGGTTTTTGTCTACTCTTTTACTTAGGATTCTTTATTGGTTATTCTAATCCTACCTTACTCTAATAGATTGACCATGTTTCAGATTTGATAAGATCCTAACAAAATCCCTCTAAAACTATTGGCCCCTCTGGTAGACTAGAATGCAACGCAACACACAGAGTGTACTGTGCAGTCTGACCCGAGATAGCTCTATGGGTGGCTGCACTACTCAGATGTTTGCAACCTGAGAATGAGTGGATATCTGTAGTTGTACTCTATAATATTTCTTTCTTTAGTCTAACATGTAATTATAGAAGTAATTCTATTCATCCATGTGAAATACTAGATTCAACTAGTTAATTCATTCATCTAACATTCACAACTTGATAGCAATAAAGATGCACACATTCATTCACATAACACAGGTGTTACCATGGTTCACCCCCTCATGGGATACGTCCACAAAGATATGGATCTCAAGCTCTTTATTATGGTTCAGTAATATGTCACATCGCACGTGTTTACAATCTTAGATCTTACTCTCTTCAGCAGGCTCCTCAATCCCCGTGAGGCTGACTAGATCACACCAAGCTCCTCAGCCTGCAATCTAACCCTCGGGATCGAGTCACTCACTGCTCCTCTAGCTCACCATCTTAAAAAATAATACAGTTCTCCTCTCCCTCTCCCTCAGTCTTTCTCTCCTATGTTCGTCCGCATCCCCCCCCCGTCTTCCTTTAAGTACTACCTATTTATATTCTTGGCTCATCAGCCATTACAATACATTACAAAAACCTTAACCCTAGCGTCTGCTTCCCTTACACGTGTTTCTTTTCCTTCCAGTTGTCCTTTCCTCCTTTCCTGCCTCTCTTCCTGCAAACAACCTTTTCTCCTGAATAGGTCTTCATCCAACAATTGTTTTGCAATTGATTATGATGTGACAGGTGCATAGGATAGAGTTTCAAGACAAAGGACAAGTGGGGTATCCTTTCCCACACTTGATGACTGGTTGATATCCTTTTGAAGGAAGAAAAGGTCTTAGTGGGGAGGCATGATCCAAAATGGATCCAGGAAGGAATAAATATCAAATTTCTCATAATCAGACGAAACCAACGCTATTGCGTTGAGCTCATCGCGTCGATTTCGACCATATCTTTTTTCCGAAAATGGACATCGTATGCGAAAGTTATCGCGTTCTGATCGATTTCCCAAACATACAAAAAAATTCAACTATCAACAGGCCATACTGCTGACATCAGCATGATATGTTAGGCGACATCATCAGGGACACATGGAAACACGAGGAGGTGACATGTGTCACTCGTTTTTGGCATTTTCAGGCATGATGTGTGCTAGTAAAAAAGTGGCACGTGGCATCGTACGAAGGTGACATGTGGCACTGTAGGAAGCGACACATGATTGTATGGATACTGACATGGCCCAATGAAAGTTCAATACGTGGTAGTATCGATTATAGGTGGTAGTGACATGGCATTGACTGAGTGAATGATTGTACAATACAACATGGTGATGTGGGGCCAAGTAGCAAGCTCTAGGCTTGACACGTGTTGTACGATGCTGACCGGGTAGATGCATTGGAAAAGTGACGTGGAAGGTACAATAGTGACATGGAATTGTTGACTAGGTAGCTGACTATGTTGGTGACTAGAATATACAGTCCAATCAGAGGTTGACATGTGGCCCAATCAGAGGGTGCCATGTGGCACCCCAAATTTGGCCAATGTGGGCCAGTTCAAAAATTTGTTTTTCCTCTGCAAGATTCGACCATGCGAACTCCTCCATAACCCAAATCTTCGGAACAAGTACCAACAACACGAGCCACACATGGTTCTTGTTATACATGTGGCGACATTTACTTTTAAGTTGATGTGTGGTGGATTTGTGGGGATAAGCCACAGTCGGCGGGGGGCTAGCCCGACCAACCAAGAGTGGAGCGTGGGGTTGTTTGGAGTGGTGCCTGGACACATGGCCATGCACATAGGACCAAGGGCTGATAAAGAAGGGGCTTTGACTGGGGGCAGGGGTTAAGCACCAAACCTAATAAAATATGGTAGCAACCCATACGTTCAGGAGCCAAGCGCAAAGGAGCTAATGTATATATTTTCCATTTTTGGGTTTTAAACTATATTGTATGTTTTTATTATTATTATTATGTTGATTTTGGAGGATTTTGCCCATTTTTGGGGGATATGGAGCCCGATTTGAGGATAGATCTTGGGAGGAAGTTGGCATAGCATCCCCAACCAAAATCCTATATAAACAAAGCATTTTTGGGAGTTTAGAATAGGAGAAATGTTGAAGAATTCATGAATCCTAAGCCATTTTTATGTAGGGAAGCCATTGAGGAAGCGAACTTTGGAGGCCATTTTGGGGGTCTATGCTCAACCATTTTTTAGTGTCGTCAGTTGTGTTGGATTCTTGAGGTCAAGAAGAACACAAGCAAATTAGTTTGTAATCCTTTTGAGATACTTTTGATGTAATTTGCAACATTGAAGATTAATAAAAAATCCTCCCCCAATGAGACAAAGGCCCAGAGACGTAGGCACATTGTCGAACTTTGTTATCAATCTTGTTGTTGTGGTTTGTTGTTCCTTATGTTTACTTTCTGATCTGCATTCTTTCTGATGGCTGCAATATTGTTTCATTAAGATCTTCTTCTTTTCTTAATTCTTAAGTGGTAATTTAAAACATGATTAAAACTCAACCAAGTCTTTAAATATCATTTTTAGATCAGCCACACAAGTATTTTTAGGAAACTTTCTCAAGGATATCTTCATGCATCATCTCGTACTTCGTATATGAGGTGTTAATATCAAACCCATGATCTAGTTTCTCCAGTGCCTCCATAGGATGCTTTGTTAGGAATTGTGGTAATCAAGGCCTAAGGATATTTAGGCTCCTATTCTAGGTCAGGGTATCATTATTACTACCTTCTGCATAATCTCCAATTCCTATATGGCTTCCCTCTAACTGATTCCCATTTGAGCCTCCAACGTTTTGATTTTCTTGAGTGTTAGTCAAGAACTGTGTCAGGAATAATGTCATTGTCGTTGCTCAACAACCATCTTTTGCTGCTCATTGACCATGGATTCCAACAACCACGAGACTCAGTCTTCACCATGGTACCCCATGCCTTCTTCTAGCTTTTTCTCTGTGTGATTTACTTCCATTTATTTTTTCGACGATTCTTGAGAGGTTTGTCCCCCATGCCCTTTTCTTCTAGGAATCACAGGCTGACAGAATCACCAGCTCTAATACCACTGTAATGTAACCAACCATGGTAGATGGGGAATATATGTTTGATGACCAAGTTATTCTCCTTCTTTGAGTTATTTTATCAAACAATTTGCAAATGTTATCAAACTAAGCATTTCTCATACAACCATTACACATTAAATAAAGGATTTAACCATGACATTTGTATTATGGATGGAAAAATAAAAACCACACAATACAAGAATTCTACTGGCTATAAAAACAACTTCCAAACCCTCCTACACATAATCTATTGGTTGCAATGCAATTGTAGAAACTAGCAAAGACACAACAATAATTGATGATGATGATGCCAAATTTCCTCAACCAGTGAGGAATCCTTCTATGCCTATACGGTCTCAGACTCCTCCTACTTACCCCGACCACTGATGCTCAACATCATTCCTATAGTCCTATGTTGACATAGCCTTGTGAGATCATAGTGAGGCATCTAGTGGGGCCTCGTAGGACAAATCATGCTTGATCCATGGGGTTTCCTTCTATCACAATTGTGTGAAACCCTCTCAATGTCGACAGATCTGCTGAAGGGTTTCCTCTTGAATATAGACGCAAACACCTTATGCGAACTGATAAGTCTCCAAGATCTCTCCAGAATAGAGACAAAAAACACAATGAACTCAAATGAGGAGTCCAAATGAATCCCCCCTTTTGTCTAGATAGGGTGGATATTGCATCATCGAAACTAAACCTGCAATGGAAGGGTTTTTCCAAAAACCCCAACAAAAATGTTGGCTACAAAGAGAACTCAATAAGATAAAAAATCATAATGCCAAGGGTAAGGGTTTCTCCTCCATTTATCCTTCCTTTGGACCTTCTAGATCTTTCCACCAATTTGACAAAATCAAATATTCACTTTATCTTTCCTTCCAATTCCATTTAAATATAATTTTTTATTTTATTTAATGTCACTTTTATGGTTTGACAATATTTTTACCTCCTGACACCTCCTTGACTCCCTTTTTTTCCTTTTTGACTATAGCCTATGGGAGTCATATAGTCTATTTAGTCACCCCCACATCACGATCAATTGGGAGGAGACATTACACTCAATTTCGGAAGAATTTGTTACATACTTCAAAAACCAATTCCATTTGGGACCTCTTATGTTACTACCTTATTATTCAAGTAGAAAGGAAGAGACCTATGGATCCTCTCAACTTTTAAATAAAGATTTGACATCGAATCTATTCTACAATACAAAGCTTAGGATTCACTCGGATTACACATTTGTGGATGGAATCCTTAATAAACCCATTAGGATAGATTAGTATGCCTCACCCAGGGAGATTCAAATGAGGCACCTGTTGGCTTAGAACTAGCCAAATTCCCAATAATACCGGAAACAACTAGTTGAGCTAACCCCTTGGATTCATTTAAGAGGCATTTTTATCGCTCGACAATGGGTCTAGAAGAGGTTGTGTCATATATCTATGGGTTGTTGTAGTTTTATATCTTATCTCCGCTTGTGAGGGAAGCAAGGATAACTCCCAAGGTTTTTCCAAGCATGCACAAACCCCTAGATGGTTAACGTTGGAGTCTTTCCAGATCTCTACAAAAGTTAGTGTTCTTGACCCAACTTTGTGCCTTTCATAGGTGACCCCAAGGGACTTAATGGTATTTGATCCCAAGACCTCCTTGAGCCTTCATATAACAACATTTTCCCATCGAGTTAACCCTTGGATATTTGTTTAAGAGGTGTTTTTATCCATGGAGAATGGGTCTAGAAGAGTCTATGTCATATAGTCGTATGTTACAACAGTTTTCTAGCCTATCTCATGTGTGAGGAAAGCAAGGATAGCTTCCAAGGTTATTTTATACATGCACAAGTCCTTGGATAGTTCACATAGTAACCTTTCTAAATGTCCATGAGAGATAATGTGCTTCACCCAACCTTGTGCCTTTCATAGGTAAATTTGAGGGACTCAATGAGATTTGATCCCAAGACCTTTTTGAACTTTCATACAAGAGCATCTACGAATCGAGCTAACCCTTGGGGCTTATAATGTATTGCTAACTTATTTGTCAACCTCAAATGTTAAGATATTCCAATCTCATCATAATATTGAGATTAAAGTCCCAAACAAAACCTCAAATTTTTGTTGGATTACTGAGAGAGGGGATGAATCAGTAATAGAACAATTTAATCCCTTTTAACCACAAAATGTAAGTGTTATATCAATGTAGCATTATCATCCAATAGTTGCAGAGTAAATAAACAATGAAAAAATGAACAATCATACACATACACAGTACACCGATGTTTTTACATGGAAACCCAAAGTGAGAGAAAACCACAAAATGATTTTTCTTATATGCATTTAATAATTACATTAATTGGAAGCACCAAATTCCTTTGTTTTTCAGCTGCAACTAGAAGGAGGCTCCAACACCCTAGTTTCTCAAGCTACAACCTGAGGGAAGATCCAACTCCCCAATTCTCTGGCTACAACCAGAAGGAGGTTACAACCCCCTATGGTCTCCATCTACAACCAGAAGGTGGCAACAACCACCTGTTCTTGCCCCGTCCAACTGCACTGAAATATAAGTATAATGATGGAACAATTGTCACACTATCACTATGATATATACTATTGTAAACCTGTACCAATCAACCTGCACCAAACAACCTGTAATCAACCTGTACCATAAACAAGTGCATCAACCATGCACCAACCTATACCTCAACCTGTACTATCAATGAGTGCATAAACCATGCACAAAATATGTACTAATCATGCATCAAATCCACATAAACTATGATTCATCAAGATGTAGCAACATCATAAACTATACAACTCATGTATGTGCCAACCATGTACCCAACATGTATCTCGACCAAAATCCCTCATCAATTTCATCATCCAAATCTGATTTGTAACTTATTAATAGACTTATTGTATATGATTACAGACCTGCAAACCTTCCTTAACTCTAGCAACAAGAGACTATCATTTTCATCAAACTTTACTTTTGTCTCACATGACTAATTTTGGATTAGTCAACAACCCTAACTTGAAATAATCATAAGATATGAAAATAGTACACAATGTTCTTCAATGTCTTTTATGCAATTCCTCCAGGTTTCACTACTTGGAACCTCTCAGAAAAAGAGTTATCGCAAAAATGACATACCTTGTTGAATTATGGCTTATTCTAGAGAGTGAAATTGTGGAGTGTGCCCCACACATAAGATTTGTTGTATGGATATAAAAATGGTACACAGAATACTAAAGACTGTATTCTAACCAATACATTTGGTCTTACTGAATTTGGATCTATTATGAAGAATTTATGACGTTTTTACCCGAAACACATGTTTTAGACTAGTTTCAGGACTAACCACAAACCCTATTTTCCACGAAAAATACAACGACCCACAAGATGAAATTTGTATCAAAATTACTTGGATATGTTTCCTCAACGACCTCCAGATTTTGCGGTATGAATCATTCTAGAAAAAAAATTATTGTGAAAATGGTGAGATGACCTGTAAATAACATACCTTAGAAAACATCATCAAAATAAATTATCATCCCTTGAATTTCGACCTTATTTACTTCACTTTCCCTCTGAAATTCTCCTTAGATATCCTTTGGTTACCTCAGGCACTTGTAGATATTCAATATGCTCAATTGTAATTAAATGAGAGACCTTTGCCTCTTATTTATACTTTTATGTAGCTTCCTCAAGGGGTTACCTTCTAACCATTTTAAATCACTTTCCTTATTTTAGGGCTAACCCTGTAACGTCCCCAGCTTTCACTAGGTCGGGCAACGATACCAACACAACCTTAACTTTTCCTTTAAAGTTCTGATACCATTTTGTAACATCCCTGACCATCAACAGGCCTAAGCAATGCCACTACTAAGCTCTGGCTTAGCTGTGATACCAAACTGTAGCATCCCCGGCCTCCACAGAGACCGGGCAATGACACTACTGCAAAATATTCACATATAAATATAATATGCATTAAATCAAATTAACACATTTTAACATAGAGTTATTGTTACCATTCATATTTAAATAGAATTAACAACAATTCATACATGCAATGGAACACATGATAACATTCCAACATTATGCATAACATAAAATTAAGAAGACGCATTATATTTATCTTTCAACTGGAATAACACCACCAACTATGTGCATACCTTCCACGAACCTCCCAGCCTTAGACCGTGCTGCTCATCACTCTCAGCAGTAGGTCACCCCCAAGCTGGGACTAAGCTCCATCGGGCAAGGGAATCCTAGGCTAGGCAAGGTCAATAGGAAGACACACATTTTATGAGGATGGATTCTCTCCCATGAGCCACTTATGCTCACTTCTCATAGACTCTCATTCCCCACATGCCTGTCCCACCCCAGGAGTATACACCTTCACTATCATCGGGACAGTCCTTCAGCTGCTAAGCCTCCCTTGTCTTGGGCTTCAGCAACAGGCCGGACTAGAATTCTCTGAACTTTGTGGCAGCTACAGGACCCCTTCCAGGAGTTCTCACTTCCTCCACGCACTCTCTCACCTGGAGAGAATCACTCACATGCCTAACAACCTGTAGTCTTCAACCACAACCACCTCCCTCACCTGGAGAGAGTGTTTCACACATGCCTGAAAACCTGCTTCTTCAGCTCCATTCCAACACAAGGAGGACAATAGTAAGGCTTAGCAAGGAACAAATGATGGTATCCAATCACACTCAACCAAGGGACTACATGGCTACAACAACCCACAATTATAACACACATGACATAGACAATTACGGTATGCTCATATTTCAAAGAAGACAACAACCCAAACGGTTAAGCACGAACTCGGATTTGCAGTGTGGATAAATTGGTTTCACAGGACACACATGAGACATGGATCAGTCCATGGATTACCGGTCTCAGGATGCATGACAAGAAAATTATGCAGAGGTCGATGATGAAGGCCAAATGTAGAGACCAGATGGAATTCATGGGAATACACCAGTCGATCACAGAGGTCTCACAATTTTGGGTTTCAGAGCTGCGTGAGGTATGCAATGATCAGACGTAGAGGAAACATGGTTTAGACAGCCGACGAAAGAATGGAGGATGAACCTCCATCACAACACAATTATTGGGTTAAATTGCATGTGCCTGGGCTGACACATGTTGCCCATGAAGCTGCATGCACTCCATCAAGTATGTGTTCCCTTTTGTTGCACCTCTTTTTCCACCTAGATGAGAAAAATAGAGGTGCTTGCAAGCTTAGTTGGGTTTGCTAAGCAGGACAACTATAAGGAAAAGGGTTAGAGAAAGAAATATAAAAGAACAAATAAGAATTAAACTAAGAAATAAAATAACAACTAAACTAATGAGCATAGGGACATAAGGACAAAAGAAACAATAAGACCCATGTCACCAATGGTAAGGTTTATATCAGTGAAAGAAAACACCAAGAAGAAAGAGGACTATGAGTCCCTTCTTCCTCCAAGGGAGGGCTCTTGGACCCCCACAAATAAGCTCTTCTTACAACTTTGAATGAAAATGGTGAAAGAATTCGTTGCTAATCCACTCAAGGGGTGAGATTGATTGCCCAATATAATGGTGCTAGTATACTTTTGATGAGAATAGAGGATTCCTCAAGAGAATAATAGCAGCATAATTTTTCTATTGAATTCCTTAAAAAATGAAGTGCACCCATGGCCTTTTTACAACTCCTCTTTGAGGTATTGTACAACCAGCTTGTAGTGTGGAAAGAGGCTAATTAGGGTATTTTTAGGTCTTTGACCAGCCACCTAGTCGGATCTAGTCCAGATTTGAGTGTCAAATCAACTTGGAAGATGAACCAGAAGTGGGTGGGAGGCCGACTACTCTCATAAATGCGTCGTTCTCAGATGTGCGCGGCTTTTAGCGACCACAGTCGCGCATCAGGCACATGTGCGCTTTTCCTGTGTTTCTGTCTTGCACATGTGCATGCGCGCCTTGTGTAGACATAACACACTTTAATTTTGTCACCGGTTGTATAGTTTTTGACCCTTTGGAAATGATTTTGTGGTAATTTTGGTCCATGGGTGACCTCATAATTGTTTGGCGATGCTGAATTATCGTAACCATTTGCAGACGAAATTTTAGTGATAACAAATGCCCCCTGATGGATGAGGTTAGGAGCATACGTATAGCCAAAATTCATCAATGTTTCTTCTACTGAGAATGTCGTTGTAAGAGAGAGCGATAGTGGGATTGTCAAGAGTTACCCATTGGAGGGAGAAGGGGACCTGTAGAACCCAACCTTCCATAAGGTGTGTAAAAATAAACTGTGTACAAATGAGGAGGGCATGCCCCATGCTCGTGTCATGTAACTAAAAAAGGAATGGTGTGTTGATGTAGACAACTGCAGTGCCCTCGGGGGAAGTCGTGATAAAGGCAAAATACAAATCTACGAAGGAACATACTCTGAACAGTAGGTAGTGACATGTGTAAGAAATATCACGGATTATGTAGGCATTGATAGCCTAGCCAAGTTTAGAGGTATTCGAAAAATATAATAAATAACTGCAATAGTCGCAAAGTAAGACCCACTGTAACATGAGAAAGTGTTGAAGTCAAATGTTACGGGGGTCAACGATAGCAGGGAGCAATTTTGGTTCTCCATGTGCCTTTCGAGATCTCTCATTGGAAAGGTAATGAGAGTCAAGATACTATCGCCCTTCTGGAAACTGTGATGATGTCGACAAAAAGGGGGACGCGACTCCAAGAGGCAAAGGGCTTCGTGACATCTACTAGGTGAGGTTAGGAATTGGAGGAGGTACATGGATGAAGTCAAGATGTAGGAAGACTCAAGACTACCCTTGGTTGGGGGTATATGTGAGGTATAAGTGGCCACAACTGTTCAACTTGGTCGAGTGTCAGGGGGACAACAAGACATGGGATAAGTTGTGCCAGAGGCAGGACAAAGTGAACAAACTTAGAGGGCAGAGGTAAGTGGCCTGTGGGATACTCGGAGTATATGGATGATGTCAATAGGGGTAGATGATAAGTAGTGCCCCAACCAAAGGTGACATGTGTTGCGTTTTCCAAAAAAGGGAAGAAGGTCGCCAAAGGTGGCGACCAAAGGAGATGTAAATGCTGGAAACAAAAACTTTTTACAATGTACCAAATAAATAAAGAATAATTTGGGATGAGTGTACAAATACAGAAATGGGTGCCCCAATGTAATATGGTTGGGCCGGTTAGGGCGCAATTTGCTTGGAGAACTAGTGGAGGGTGGGGGCCCCATGGGTGGGTTTATGTATGAGGTAGGTGAAATGAAGGTAAATTTGCAGAGGGGCAAACTGATTGTGAATGAAATGGAGGGTTCATGATACTATGGAGGTGCAATCAAAATAGAACCTTGACGAGATAATCTGGGACTCCAGTGGGAAAGCTAGCAAAATGAGGAGAAGGAGTATGTGGTTGATGCGCGACATGATGTAAGACTATCGGGACTCCCATCCCTAAAGGGTTTGAAAAACAACATGAGTGTCAAAGTGAAAAAGGGTGCTATGAATGGGACAACTCATGTGGGGGAGAGTGCTACTGGGTGATAGTACCTAAGATGCAATGGAGGTGTTGGTACTGCAGAGCTGGAGATGGGGATCCTAGAGGCAAATGTTAGAGGGTGTGACTAGAGATGCAATTGAGATTCAAAGGGAATGATTACATGCCAGTGTTGATTATATACCTGAATGGGTTGCGTTTATGTATGATGGACAAGTACCCACACACATGAAAACCAAATACCTGACGTGAACAAGATCTGAAGAGAATCGAACATACGAGCATTTATTTGATAATTTTGAACATGAACATGAGTACCTAGATGGGGTATGAAAAAATGGCACCGCGGGGGCTAAGGATAAAAGGTGGGCGAGGGACTGTCTTGATGTAGATGATGGGATGTTGATCCCGTGGCTGAAAACAGATCGAAGAACAGACGCCCGGAGCTCCCGGAATGGTGGTTGGAAGTTTGGTAGAAAGGCCTATATATAGTTGTAGGGCCCACATTGCCACCTCATTTGTACTTGCTGCCAGAGTGACTGGACGAGAGGTATTCATAGGAGATTTGGAGATTTTGAGAGGATGAGGCAGCCGATTTAGAACCAATGATCTTTAGGTTAGTGGTCTTATCATCCTCCATAGAATTAGGTTTTCCATGAAGGATAAAGCCTCGTAGCCTGCGCAGTCGTCGATAATTTGATCGATGAAAGGCGTTGGAAACCCGTGATGTATAGGCGATGGGGTAGATGAACCCAGTCGCGCGTAATTTGGGAATCTCGGCTTTGATGGCCGCTGCTTTGGATGGGTGTAGTGGTCGTTGTTTTTGACGAATTGGTGTAATTTCAGGCCAGGTGTCGATGTGATGTTCGACGATAGAAGGATCAAGGCCAGGCATTTCTGTATATGACCAGGCAAAAATATCCCGATATTATTGGAAGAGGGCTTTATAGGTGGTGATTTCTTGAGGAGTGCAAGTGGCGCCAATGGTGATTTCCTTGACGACTCCATTTTTTATGGAAATATCGATTTTGATGGTCGGGGAAATGTTAGCCATGTTGCCTTCTTAAAAAGCATCAAGGGTAGGAATGGGGTTTTTGAACCAGTCGATATGCCCTTATGGGATAAAATCCTTGGTTTCGACCGCGTATATGGGGTGTTGGTTAGGAGGCGTGGAGGCTTCCTGTGGAAAGAAGAGCACTCTGTGGTGTAGCGCATCCCATGTGTAGTTGAGAGTGTTTAAATCTTTGAGTATGTCCTTGTCACAGTGGAATTGGCAAGAATACAAGGGGTCGTAAAGAGTGATAATGGTGATTGTCGTCGTGTGGCTGTCCCCTGGTGATGACGAAGCAGGGGGAATGACGTAATGAGATTGCGATGGTTCGTTTGACATAAACCAAATATCAAAGTACTGAGGAGTACTAGTGGTAGTTGGATGTAAAATTTCTGTAGGGAAATGAATGGGAGAATTGGGGGGGTTAGGGGGTGAATCCTCGAATAAGTCATCCAAGAACCATGGAGGCGTTGGGAGTGCCTCGGGTTCAGGAGAAATGATATGAAGAATCTCCAGTGACAAGGTAAGTTCAACTATCGATTCTGTAGGGGTTTGAATTAGGGTCAATTGGCATTGCCTATATTCAATGATCATAGGACATTGATGTGTAAAATGATCTAAGGGTTCACATAGAGAGCAAGGGCATCTCATATATTCATTGACTGAAGTTGTGACATAATGGATATCAGTGATTTTTGGTAGGGATGATGTAGCTAGGTTGGGTTCATTCTGAAAGCTTTGGCGTACTGCAGCTAATGTTTGCCGGAAGCGCGACAGTGCTGGGAAATGGTCTGTATAATGGCCATATTCTGAACATATAGCGCAAGCAAATTTGGTTCGCAGCCCTTTACTACTGCAGTGAGGGGCGATAGAGACAGTACTTGCTATAATGGTGAGCATTGATGGTGTTTGATTGAGTGGAATCAGGTTCCGTAACTCGGGTAGAGATGGGCAGTTGTTGGTTTGGTGTCCATCTTTCTCACATAGCATGCAAGGGAATTGGATGTGTGGGGGAAGTGGAGCTGTGGGCTCCTTCTTCTTTTGCCTGCCCCCAACTATGGCAGGGAGGCTAGTGAGTGGGGGTGTAGCGAGTATGGTGGGAGTGAGTATGGGAATCATCATTGGTATTCCTTCCGTTTGGGGGGGAAGGGATGGTTGAGGGACCATCTCTGGGGGATGTAAATACCAAAATGGAATTTCTAACACCATATTAGGAAGGGTAAGGGTTGTGGCTACTTGGAAAGATTGTATGTCGGGTGGAGGGTAGAAGAAGGGGATTTGAGTAATGGCTTTGGGAACTGTCTCCCAAACTGGGATATGGCCTTGGGGAGAGGTGAAATCGTGGACTGGTGGAGTCGACGAGTTCGCAGGAGGATCATGAGGGGGGAGCTCTATGACTAGTGGGACGTCAGATATGATAGAAGCCTCACTAGGAGGAAGGGTATCCTCTATGTCAGTTCCATTGGATGATACAACACACACTTGATTGGAAGGATGAAGGAGTGGTGGTGCACCATGGTAAGTTCCTAACAATGATGGGTCTTTGAAAATTTTGGGACCCATTTCGATGAGTGGGTATGCGTCGTGACTCATGTGTATGAGAGGGAGAATGTTATCGATGTTGGCAAAAGTGTTAGGCTCGTAATGCGAGACTTGGTCAATGGTAATGATCTTCTCGTTATGGGGGAACATCATTGTTTGAAATATGGAAGAGGAAACTACCTTCATAGCGTACATGTAGCTACGACCGAACAGGATATTATAATCAAGTGGGGCGTCGATAACTTCAATGTCGATGAGAATGGTTCTGCTCCCGAGTTCTACGTGGACATTTTGGAAGAGCTCTTTAGGAGACGATGGTCATCCGCCATAAGCTTGTAAGGTAATGGTAGATGGTATGAGTTCAGGGGAACCAAGTTTCTGCCATACAGATTTGGACATAATGCATGTGGATGCACCTTCATCGATGATGCACCGATGAACTGTAGTGTTCCAAATTTTTACTGGGATTTGAAAAGCGATTAGAGCAGGAAGGCGAGGTTATTTGTTGTCGAGATCAAATGTGATGAGTTGGGTATCCGTGGGGTCGACTATCCCTGAGGCAGAAAGTAATGATTTCCGCTGAATGGCACAAGTTTGAAGGACTTCTAAGACTGACATGGCAGCCGGGGATTGTGCTAAGTCATCAACCATATTGTAATTATGATCCACCCTAGCCTGTGGGTTGTGGAAATTCATGTGCAAGGGGATGCAAGGGATGCGAAGAGGTGTTTTAGAAGTAGGGTGAGGGAGTACCAATGGGGGTCCCGTTGGTGTTGGGTTTGTTTCTAGGGGAATGGGAGGAGACTCAGCGGGTGCATGGTATTGACGATTACGTGTTTGCAAAAGGATTTCTTCCTCACTGGTGAGGAGAATAGTACGATCTACGGGATTGTTTGGATTGAGGTATTGTCCCAACTGTGGTGGGGTAGGTTGTGTGTCCTTTTGGGTGTTTATCATACCCTGCTGCAGAATGAGATTCTGTTGCATGGATGGGGGTGGTTATTGCACGTATTGTTGTGGGGCCTGCTGAGGGGTAGGCGGTGTTGGAGGGTGTGGTAAATTACCTGAGTCTTTCATTCGTTTAAAATCAACGATTTGGGGACAATGATGAGTGTAATGACCGAACTCACCGCAAATGGAACAAGGGAAGGTGGTTTTAATAGTATTGTTATTTCTTCCTTGAAACCTATTGTTGTTTCCCCCTGGGGGTTCTGATTCCCTTGGTTTTGGTTGCCCCTAGTAGGTTGGTTTTGTTGGGGTTGATTCCCACCTTGACCTTGGTTTTTATTGTTCCTATTTCTTCCTTTCTTTTTGGCATTATTCGACGGATGGGTCGGATTTTCCGTATTCAACTGTTCAAAATTTTGATATTGTTGAACGGGAGAGGGTTGAACAAAATTCACCCCAGCGTGAGAATGTGGGGGTACCATGGGCTGTGGAGGACAAGGGAATGGAAATTATGGATTCTGTGGGAGTTGTGATCCATAAGGTACATAGGAAGGCATGGTGCATTCACTAGTACTTAAAGTATAAGTTGAGGTAGAGGGGGTACCAGAACTTGTTTGGATAGGTGGGTGTATTGGGGGTGTCGGTGGTGTCCCACTGATGGGTGGAGGAATAGCAACAGGGTATGGCTGTTGATAAGGGGTGGGGGGTAATAAGAGGTTCCCCCAAATGACGACAAATATTGAGGTGTTCCATACATTGGTGGTGGTTGGGGTTGAGGACTGTGATGTGTGGTATTACCAATCAATCCGTCTGTTGAGTGAGACATCCCGGGTTTGTCTTGACTGAATGGCACGGGTTTGGGGAGATCATGAAGTACTATGCATAAGTACCCTAATTGTGAATAGATGAGGTCGTATTGTTGAGCCTTACTGATGGCTTCCTCTTCGGATTGAGGGAAGGTAGAAGCTACATCTTTACCGAGGAGAGAGACGAGTGATCTAAGAAACCAGTCAAGAAATTGTTGTTTGGTGGTTTCATCTTTGCACAAACTACGTCATCTACGTCACTCGTGAATGTGATCAGCGATATGTGTGGCTAAGGTTTGTTTGAAATTAGAGAGTAGTTCAAGACCATTGTCGTGGCGGATAGGTAATTGGAAGAAGGTCAAAAATGCTTTGGCCAAGGACTTGAAAGTCACATGGGACCTCGATTTTTCGCCTACATACCATTTGGCTGATGGGCCAGTGAGTGTGCATTGAAATAATCATAGTCTGATGGAATCATCCATAATGTTGTTGGAAGAGAACCATAGGTGGAAAGTCATGACATGGTTGGCAGGGTC